>JAODPA010012622.1:0-13447 GCA_025585075.1 Nepenthes mirabilis
TTCTGTTGGGTCCAACTTGGAGGCGCGCCAAGAGAAGTAAGGCCTAGTCAAAGGGGCGCCAACCCAAATGAGCAGTAGGCCTAGAATCCCTCTGAAGCCAAGTAGGTCCAGATGCACAGCGCAAACGGCTTCTCAGGGCAACGACCAATCAGTGCGTTGCTGCAACTTGTTGAGGCAACTGCAAGCGGCAGAAGCTTACCCAGAGAATGCTGGCCAATGAGGAGATGGTCAGCGCAGCAGGCCAAGGCGCACGCTGTCCTCCCAAGCCGCTTGGCCAATCAGTGTGTAGGCACCAGACCAAGCATGGTCAACACTCAATGACGGTTTCCGTGCCACCATAAGGCGACAACTAACACTATTGGCTACTGCTACGATCAGCGGCCGGCGAATCCTGATTTGCCACATGTCGGAGGTTCTCGCGCTCAAGGTTTTCCACCATGGAGCCTATAAATATCATTTCCTTTAACAGGAAAGAGATTTCGAATCCCCAATTCAGACCTCTATGATCTTTCTCCAATCAAGAATCCTAAACCCCAAAGCCTCTATCGAGTAACCTTAGTGAACTACTCCCAGCAGTGTATCCAGCGGAGCCTAGCCTCTCGAAACGACTTAACAAATCTTGCATTCTCGCACACTCACATTCCCCACCACATCTTACATTCACTCTTGCATCTGTCCATTTATTGCAAAAGATATCTGACTTGAGTATCGAAGTATTTTCAGTCGGAGAATATCCCACCGACCTCTGACATCTTATTTATGTTTGTATTGTGTAGGGCCCAAGTTGAGGAGAGCGGAGACCGGACCCGTTTGAGATCCGACCTAGGCACAAAATCCAAAGGCTTCCTAATTCGCCTGAGAACCCGGACCTAGGGATGCAACATTGGTACCGTCTGTAGGAATCGTGACAAAAAGTCTGAGTTCCTACCCCAATATCTACTCTCTCGTGCAAAAGATGGTCAACATTAGAGCAGAGGAAAGCACGCCTCGGAGAGACGCCACTGCCTGCGGTGACGACTCCTCAGTGGGTAGCCATGCTGGCGAGCACCTAGAGCTTGACGTGCACAAGTTGGCCGCCGATGTCAACGACATGAGACAAATACTCTAGGATCTGTGCGCTCGGACGGGAACGCAGTGGATTGGAGCTTCCCCTCTGGAGCCCCAGGTGTCGACCGCTCGGCGGGGAAGATGCGGCACGAAGGCTCCCAGGGTGAGAACCAGCGGGCTTGACAACGTTGAGGCCTAGGCGACCTCAGGAAATAAGGCCTAAACGACAGTTAGGGGCCTTCCTAGCCGGGACTAGCAGGCGGAGAGCCAGGAGAGGCAAAATCCCTAAAACTCCCACAGTGACCGGAGGCCCACTACCGGGCGAGAGGGATCGTGCAACATGCGGCCGTCCTGTGAGGGCAGCCATCGTGCCTAGCGTGACCCGCAAAATAACTCGGAGCTCCCCAATTTCATCAACGCTAAGAGGAGCGAGTCTATTCCTCAGATAGAGGAAAAGGTGGAGAAAATATGGAACCACCTATTAAAGGGGGACTCTAAATGATCCGCGCTCGACCTGCGAAGGTCACTATTCGCTATGGGCATCTGGACTCAGCCGCTCCCCCTCAAATTTAAGATGCTAACATTGGACGGGTACGATGGAAGTGCTAACTCAATGGATCACGTCAACTACTTCCGTACCCACTTGTCCCTCCAAGGGGCAAACGAGGTCGTCATGTGTTAGTGTTTATCCTTACTCTTAAAGGGGATGCCTTACTTTGGTTCCATGAACTTTAGCCCAACTCCATCCGATCCTTCGACGAGCTTGCCGATTGCTTCTTGAGACAGTTCGCCTTTGATCGGAGGGAGGAGAAGCAACCGTGGCATCTCGTCCACCTCCGCCAAAGGCTCAAGGAGAGTCTAAAGCGATTCTTGACCCGCTTCATCACCGAAGCTCACAAGATTCCCCAACTCTCTGATGAGATGAAGCTCAGCGCCATCATTGCCACGTTGGCGGCGAGGGAACTCTTCAGACACCTGGCGCACCAATACCCCCGGACCTTTTGGGAAGCTGAGGCTATCGCTCTGGCCTATATCTTGGCCAAGGAGGCCAACGAAGTGAAGTGTCCCAAGTGTGTGGACTGCCCGACGGTGGGACTGATTGTTCAGAAGAAGAGAAACAGGGATGACTGTTGCTTCTAGGATTGCCGCAAGCAGCCATGGCCCGAGCCAAACATTAGGAGGGAATACAAGCCAGTGGCTTCGATTCCCGTGAAGGACAGCCGCTCAGACATCCTGATGCAGATTAGAGATGAAAAGCTCTTGAAGTGGCCCAAAACGTCAAAGAACCCAGAGGTAGGAAACCAGATGAAGTACTATCACTTTCACCAGTCTTTGGGGCACAGTACGGAAGACTATCGACCCTCTAGAAGGAGATAGAAGACCTAATCCACCGTGGGCACCTCACACGGTTCCTAAAGGGCTCGGGGAGAGGCTCCAGGGCTTCAAAGACGAAGCTAGCGAGCCGCCAAGGAACTGTACCGCCGTGGGTGTAATTAGCATGATTTCAAGCTGGCCGGCCAAGAATAGCCGGTAGAGACGACTCGAGCATGCTTCCAGCAGCGAGAGAGCGAGAGTAGAGGTTAGGAATGATGTCATTAGTTTTAGTAGCGATGATATGACATATGTAACATTCCCTCATTCTGACCCTCTTGTTGTATCAGCCCTCATTTCAGATGGTACAGTTAACTACTAAGTAAAACGAGCCTTTGTTGATAATTAAAGCTCTAGAAATTTGTTGTACCTCGATGTCTTTTTTAAGCTTGGGTTGAAAAAGAATCAGATGAGAACAACAGAAGGGCCCCTGTACGGCTTGGACATTGAGCCTGTGCCTATATAGGCGGAGATCTAGCTAGAGGTCATGATGGGAACTTACCCACGCATTGCCACGTGAGAGTTAATGTTCCTCGTCATTGACCTACCGTCCGTCTACAATGCCATCTTGGATAGACCAGCTGGTGGGACGAACATGCTATATGTCCCAAGTCGCACCAGTAATGCCAGATCGATTGGTCGGGGACTTAGATTTTCACGACGAAGCTATGTTACAATAAGCCCAGTCGGGTGAAGTGATCAAGATGGTCCCTCTGGACCCCACTTAACCTGAGAACCTGAGAAGTGCGTGCACACTAGAGGCTCCCTATCCACAATAGACCACAACCAGCTGGTAAACTTCCTCAGGAAGACTTCCAACGTCTTTGCGTGGATTCCAACCGACATACTCGGGATACTGGCCAGAGTAATGGTTTACAAGTTGGACCTTGATTGCAGCCATAAACCCGTCAGGTAGAAGTGCTAAAACCATTCCATCAAGAAGCTCATAACCGTGAGTGAGGAAGTGAAGAGGCTACTGGACACTGGGTTCATAAGGGAGGTCCAGTACTCGGATTGATTGTCCAATGTCGTACTCGTGAAGAAGAGTAATGGCACGTGGCGGATGTGCGTCAACTTCATCGATGTGGACAAGGCCTACCCGAAAGATAGCTTCTCACTCCTTCGAATCGATCAGCTGGTGGACTCTATGTCCAGACACAAACTCCTGAGTTTTATGGATTCCTACTCAGGTTACAACCAGATTAGGATGGATTCGAACGATGAGGAGCATACCTCTTTTATGATCAACTAGGGGACATATTGCTACAAAATCATACCCTTCAGCCTCAAGAATGACGGAGCAACCTATTAGCGACTGGTGAACAAAATGTTCGAAACCCATATCGGAAGGAACGTGGAGGTGTATGCCGACGACATACTTGTCAAAAGCAAAGTAACCAGCGATCACATTCGTGACCTGGAGGAAACCTTCGGGGTTTTTCGGGCTCATAGGATGATGAAGCTCAATCCAGCCAAGTGCGCATTTAGGGTGACTTTCGAAAAGCTCCTGGGCTTCATAGCGTCCGAGTGCGGAATCAAAGTGAACCCGAAAAAAATCAGAGCCATCCTTGACATGAGCGCCGCACGGACTATGAAGGAAGTCCAAAAACTTACGAGGCGACTTGCGGCCCTATCACAGTTCCTGACTAACTTTGCGGAGAAGTACCTGTCATTTTTCAAAGCACTCCGAGGAACAAAAGCATCCAAATTCCGGTGGATAGATGTGTGCAAGGCCGTATTCCAAGAACTAAAAATGTACCCTGTCTGTCCACCCCTTCTGAGCTCACCTTCGGATGGCGAAGACCTGTACCTCTACCTAGCAGTATCAGACACTGCCTTGAGCTCTGTGCTCATCAGGAAGTACGAAGGTGCGTAGCGACCCGTGTACTACGCAAGCAAAGTATTGATAGATGTGGAGTCTCATTACCCCTACGCTAAGAGGATTGCATTCGCCCTCATCTACTCTGTGCGAAAGTTGAGACCCTACTTCTAGGCTATTGGATCATCGTGCTGACCGATCAACCCTTGAAGGCAATCCTTCAGAAGCATGAAACGTTTGTACAACTGGCCAAGTGAGCTATAGAGTTGGGCGAGTTCGACGTGGAGTTCCGACCATGGCCGGCCCTTAAAGGCAAGGCCCTAGTAGACTTCGCCGTCGAGGCGGTGACCCTAGCTCTAGATGCCCAGGACCATCCTAAAAGTTTAGACAGGCCGAATGCTCTTATGTGGATCATGAATGTCGACGGATGATCTACCCATATAGGCAGCGGGGCCAGAGTCGTGCTTAGTACTCCGGATGGGACAGAGATCATATACTCCATCACGCTTGCCTTCCCAGCTACCAACAACATGGCGGAATATGAAGCCCTTCTTAGGGGCTCCGGTTGGCTAAGGAATGCTCTGTGAAGGCATTAGTTGTGCTCGGCGACTTAGGGGTGGTGGTCAACCAAATCCAAGGAGCCTTCGAAGTGTCAAATCCGTACCTCTCCAAATACCTGACAAAGGCAAAATCCCAGATCTACGCGTTTGAGAGCTTCAAAATCAAGCACGTCCTGAGGGTGAAAAACTGGAAAGCCAACTAGGTTGCCAGGGATGCAGCGACGGGATCACTGGAGCAACACACTAGGAGCATGCAGGAAGTTCAAGCCTCCCTAAGCGTGGACGGCCCAGATCAGGAAGTGCTGCAGGTAAGCAAAGGTGGCAACTGGATGACACCATATTATAGATACCTGATAGACGGGACACCTTCGATGAATGCTGAAAAGGCCAAGCGGATAAGGAAGATGTTAGGCTAGTACACGATCATTGACGGTAGGTTATATCGGCAGGGGTAATTAATTCCCTACCTAAAATGTTTGACTCCGAAAGAAGCCGAGTACGCGTTGAGTGAGGTCCAGCTCAGCATATGTGGCTCGCACATCGGAGGAAAATACCTCGCATTCAAGATTATGAGACAAGGTCTATTCTGGCTCTTAATGAAGTGAGACATCATAGAATTTGTTAGAAAGTGTGAAATCTTCCAGGTTCATGGGAACCCAACCCATCGGCCACATACGGAGCTGCACAGCCTACAATCCCCGAGGCCATTCGCGCAATGAGGGCTCAACATCTTTGGACCAATGCCCTTGGCCTTCGAACAGAGAAAGTTCCTCATCGTCGGCATTAATTACTTTACCAAGTGGGTCGAAGCAACTCCCCTGGCGCGGATCACTGAGCAGAACGCAATTGAGTTTGTCTGCCAGAGCATCGTCTGCCAATTTGGGATTTTTGAGGTCATACTGGAAGACAACGGAACCCAATTCACTGGCAAATGATTCAACAAGTATAGTGCGAGTTTGCGCATCAGGCTGGTTCATACATTAGTGGCATATTCTCAAGCTAACGGCCAAGTCGAAGTTACCAACCGGACACTACCGTATGGATTAAGGACAAAATTGGACGACGTAGGTGGCTCCTGTGCTGACGAGTTACCTTCTGTGCTCTGGTCGTATTGCAAGACTCCGCGAGAACCCACGAGGGAGACACCCTTCAGCCTCTATTACAGGGCAGAAGCGGCCATCCCTGTTGAAGTGGGACTCCCAGCCTGTGGGTCTAATGCATCGACCCCACCACTAACTTTGGAAGGCTCAGGGAATGCCTAGACATGCTTCTGGAAGCCCGTGATGTGGCTCTCCTAAGGATGTTGGCCTACTAGCAGTGTGTTCCTTGATACTACAACAAGCGGGTGAAGGCTCGCCTACTCGAGATTGGGAATCTGGTCCTCCGGAGTGTAGAGGTGGCAGGAAAGACTGCCAATAGAAACAAGCTCTCCCCAAGCTGGGAGGGTCTGTTCCTTGTCTTAGAGATCCTCTGGAATGGGACATACAAGCTACGCACCCAGGACGGAAAGTTGGTCCATCGGACCTAGAACGCAACCAACCTCATGAAGTACTACCAATGATCCGGCCCTAAGGACAAGTAAGGTGTGCATACACGATAAGTAGT
Source organism: Nepenthes mirabilis (assembly GCA_025585075.1). Lineage (NCBI taxonomy): Eukaryota > Viridiplantae > Streptophyta > Magnoliopsida > Caryophyllales > Nepenthaceae > Nepenthes > Nepenthes mirabilis. The sequence continues at coordinate 6,403 of JAODPA010012622.1, forward strand.
GCTTGTACATGTATCGCATTTTCCTTTAATAAAATTGTTGCATTGCTATCTTTGTGTCATTGATTATATGAGTGCGTGCATGCTTCTCATTTCAAAAGATGAAATGGCCAAATTGTCCCTGAGTCGAGAGGACCTTTGTCCACCCGTAAACTGAAACCCTGGCTCCGTACCAGGCGGCCATAAAGCAGTCGTATGCGAACTTTGGCTCCGCCCCGAAGGGCACTTAGTGGCCACGAAACCCTGGCCTCATGCCAGGCTGCCCTCAAGCGATCATACGCAAACTTCGACTCCGCGTGGAAGGGCCCTAAGTGGCCACGAAACAGTGGCCCCATGCTAGGCGGCCCTCAAGTGATCGTATGCGAACTTTGGCTCCTCGCCAAAGGGCCCTAAGCGGCCACGAAACCCTGGCCTCATGCTAGGCTGCCCTCAAGCGATCATACGCGAACTTAGACTCCGCGCAGTAGGGCCCTAAGTGGCCACGAAACAGTGGCCCCATGCTAGGCGGCCCTCAAGCGATCGTATGCAAACTTTGGCTCCGCGCCAAAGGGCCCTAAACGGCCACGAAACCCTGGCCTCATGCTAGGCTGCCCTCAAGCGATCATACGCGAACTTCGACTCCACGCGGAAGGGCCCTAAGCGGCCACGAAACAGTGGCCCCATGCTAGGTGGCCCTCAAGCAATCGTACGCGAACTTTGGCTCCGCGCCAAAGGGCCCTAAGCGGCCATGAAACCTTGGCCCAGTGCCAGGCAGCCGTCAAGGGGCCCTACGTAAACTTTAGCTCTGCGCCGAAAGTCCCCAAGAGGTTTTGAAACCCATGCCTCGTGCCAAGCAATCCCATAGCAATTGTACTCGAACTTCGGCTCCGCTCCGAATGGCTCATGTGAGGCCAAATGAATAGGCCTGGGGGCTCCAGAAGTCCCCAATATACGACCATCAAAACCTTAGCGGGCCTAAATTGCAGGTGTGTGACAACCTTCTCAGGAGAAGAGAGCACCCTCAGTCAACGACGGTCGTGAGCTAGGATCATGCGCACGGGAGCGACGATGCCTTGAGCCGGGCTGAGCGCTAAAACGGCATTATGCGCGCAATGGCCAAAGACTCAAAGTCCGACTGCTGTGGCCTGAAAACCCAGCTGGCCTTTGTGTGGCTCAACGGGGCGTGTGACGACATCCAACCCAATGGACCGAGCACCCCACTCTCCGTGAAATGTGATGATATTCTCAGACGAAGGACGAGTATAGCGCAAGAAGGCTTCGGATTCGAGCCTTTGCAACGATAGCTAAAGAGCTTAGCCGTAACAAGACGAATTGCAAAGCCAAAGAAGATAACATGAGAATTGAAGTGCCAAAAGTTGAAGAGAAAATCACATTTCATTAATCATGTATGCTGAGGACTACAAGATCGTGGTCGAACAATAAAGAAGAAACTGTACAAGGGCTCCTACTATCCTAGGGGCCCGAAGGTCCAGCCTCCTCGGAGAGTCAGTCAGACGGGAGCCTGCTGAAGCCTTGTCATTCCTTGGATCGAGGATCCCCACGGGAGCACCTGGGTATGCGGCGGACATGATATGACGACACAAGTGAATACTGTCCCAAAATTTAGCTTCTAACACCCTAGCCATCTCCTCTAGGGAAAGACAGACCCTGAGGTCCGCAAAGGCATGGGAGCTCAGGCCTTCCAACTAGGCGATTCGGCTCTTTGTGACTTGAAGCTGTCCCGTCAGCCACTTGACCTCCTACTTCAGTGCACCGGTCTCGCCCTCCAGCTACTCGGTCTCCCGCGTTAGTGCTCCGGTCTTGCCCTCCAGTCACTCGGTCTCCCACCTTAGCGTTGCAGTCTCAACCTCCACACATTGGGCCCCTCCTTTCAATTTCCTCCCAGATCCAGCTGAGGAGTTTGTGCAAGTGGGAGGATACCACATGCAGGGAGTGCATCACCTCCAAAACCTACAATGGAAAGACAGAGGAGAGAGAGAAATCAGAAAATCTCAGCATACCCACCAACAGAAGGATGCAACACCCAGAGAAATCATACTTGAGTGAAGGACGTGCTCACATTGCTGCAAGCAACTCCGAAGGCAGGCATGCTCGGGGGCTTAGATCTCCCGGCTGCCTCCTCCATGCCAAGGGGCTCCGATTGCCCGGTAACCTCCTCTGTAGGGTTGGACAGATCTGGCACCGCCAAGGGAGGACGGACACTAGGGGACTCCAGCTGCAACGTAGCCTCTGTCAGACCGGCCTCTTGAAACACTTCAGGAGCGGGAACGCCGACAACTTGCTCAAGCACACCAACTTCCTCGGCGGCGGCATGACATTAGGTGAGTGGCTCAGGCGACTCCCTAGCTGATGCACCAGTAACCTTTGGAATCTCTATGGGCTTTGGCATCGGCTCCAGGCCATCCACCTCAACGACCCCTGCAGACTCCAGAGCATCGATCTCCACTTCCTCAATGTCCATGACGAGCACTCCCTGTGCTCAAGGTCAAAAGAGGGACTCAATGGCGACTCCCCACCAGAGGCTAGCTTGACTAAGGGAACCACGTACTCCGCCAATGCAATGGCGGGAATCAGAGAACTCTCGGTCGCTCCCTCCAGTGATAGCAACCCCTAAACCTGCTCGGAGGTAGCAGTCCCAGCAGGCACAACCAGCTCGGTGACTAACCTCAGCGACCTCCGTGTGGAGGTGCCTCCAGCGACCCTCAACCTCTTCAGGGCAGCCTCGTCTTCTTCATCTAAGAAGGACCCCAGCAAAAGTGATGAACTGCTCTCCCCAAGGGACTCCCTCAAGGGTTCCTGGAGGACGATGGCTCCAACTTTCCTCTTCTCAACTACAGCTGCGGCCCCACTACACGGAGGCTCCCACTTGGCAGCGGCGAAAGCATTGGGAGTCAGGTAATACCCTTGCTTCGAGAACGTCGCCATATTCACCCGAATACAGTGAAACACTTTCTTATCCTTCTCCACTTTGTCCACCTTCACCTCTCCTTGGAAGAAATCACTCACTGGACTCCACTTATTGGAAATCACCCAGTCCGGTATTTTCCTCAAGAAGAAGAAGTGATTCTTCGAATTTTTCACCGAGTTGGGCTTTGTTCCCGAAAGTGAAAACTAGAGTGCAGTGACATCAAGACCCAGTCTTCCGACTCAGTGAAGCGAGAGACCACCTTCACCAAACTCGACTCGAGCGGAAGTTCCTAAAGGGACGCAAAGAGACACCTGGTGACGAAGTATTGAAGCACGTTGGGATGAAGCCGAATAACGGGTAACCCCAATGTATCAACTATCCCATACAGTTCAACTGGCATGGGAAAGCCAAGCCACCTCTCAGATGGTGCTCATAAATGGTGTTGAAGCCCTCGTGGGGCACGTTTTTCCTGTCTAGTTTGACCAGTGAAAAGATAGGCCCACTCTCCAGAAATGCCATAATCCACCATCAAGGTAGTGACGGCGCTCGCCGTCAAGACAGATTGAATATCGCCAACTCCTTGGCGAATCATGTGAGAAGAAGAGGGAGAGCTTTTCTTCTTAGCCATGACTTTCTCAAACTCAAGGAAATGCAAAGTGTGGGAGGCAAGGAAAGGAACCATTTAAAAAGGCAGTGCCTTGTAGACGAAATGGCATCGCACGGGAAACGCAATGGCTGCCCTAAATGATGGCCACGACATGTGCCATTTCAGCAGTGTGCCATGAGTCCCACGCAGCAGCCCATCATAGCGCCTGACAAACGACTATCCCACCACCACTGCAGCTGCCTGCCAAAATCCCAGCAGTCACCCCTACATTTAATGCAGCGATTCTAGCCATCTGAAACGGCAATAGCTATCCTTCCAAAGCGTGGAGTCGGAAGGAAGAACGAGTCATTCACGCATAGCAAATGGAAATAAATACATTGCTCAGTTAAGTAACAAAATTTTATTAAGTATTTTCACTAATAAAGTTTCTTTACAGAGAAGGGCGACCAGTGACCGCCGGATACAACTATCCATCCCCTTCAGGACCTGAAGGATCGAGAGTCTCGAACTCCGTCAGCTCAGAGCATGTCTTGGCGGCTGAGTTCTGGGAATCTAGAAGGCCGATGGAAGCCTCGTACCACCAGCGAAGCTATCCTCTGACTATGCTAAATACCTTCCTAGAATCGCCATTCTATCAAGGGAACTAGCTCCACTAGCTTGATTCTCGACCTCAGCTCTGCCTCCTGCCACGGATGGGCGTGGTTGGTTCTGCTCGTGCTCCTCCTGAGGAGCAACGATCCGGTTTTGAGCCCCCATGTTGGCGTCAGCCAGCTGCGACACTCTCACCTCGGACTCCAACCATGCTTGCTCAAAGTGTGCCGCACGTGCTCACACCTACCCGATCTCTCCAACGGCAACCTGTACCCTGGCTTTGATATCCTCCACCGCCTTTAGGACATGGATAAGCGATGGGCAGGTGCCTCCAGGCCTTCGGTGCTGTGATGAGGTGGACACCCCATCCAATTTGAAACCCGATGGTGCCCTCGGAAACCTCATCGGCTTGATGACGGAGGTCTCAGAATGGCAGCCCTCCGCTGCAGCTGCAGAAGGCGCAGTCTCATCATGAACCCTTGAGGCCTGCATATCCCTTTAAGATTCATTAGAAGATGACTCAGAATTCGAAGAAGAAGATGATCTCTCCATTAAATTCGCCACAGCAAGGAAAGTGGGAGAAAAGCAACTGCAGAACAAAGTTTTACGCCTTTCAGCAAGTGAGGGGTGCGAAACTTGGAGGGATTCTCAGCGTTTAAATAACCAGAACCCACCAGGGAAATGACGTCGTCTGAATGATGGAATGTGTGCAGATGACCGGTGAGGTTCCCCCACGTGGAGGCACCCTAAAGTATCGTGCCTTTCCAAGGAGAGCCATTATAACGCAATGACCCCAGGGTTCCTAACGCAATGAATGTGGCATACTTTTACTTGATACGACAATCGTCAGTGACGTTCTTCCTCCTAAGGTAGAATGCGCCAGTGACTAGTCCCCTTTTTATCCTCCCGTCCATGGTCCCCTTTCAGACCCGAGGGACGAACGCCGGCCAAGGCGCCCGAATGTCACCTAAGGTTTGGAATGAGCTAGCGCTCGGCTACGTATGGCAGCGAGAGGGCCTTGCAACCCTTGAGTCATATCATGCGAAAGAGAAAGAAGTACTCAGTAACATAAAGAATGAAGACAAAGGCCACTGCTTTTATTCATTGGAATTCTTTATAAAGTACAAGATTTGTTACAACAAAAGTGTAAAAAAGCAAAAGTATAGCAAGGAGCATGAAGCTCGGGATGGTGACGCCGTTGGAGGGACTCGGCTTGGGGAACATGATCACACTGTATCACCCCAACTCCAATCTTGCTCCCAGGCCAGCATCATTGATGCTGATCCACTTTCAAAGGCCCGTGTAGACCACCGCCATGGAAGGAAAGGCATCATCCATAGAAGTCCCGACAGGGCTGTGACTCGCTCGCATGCTTCCTAGGGAGACTCTAGATTCCACCTCCTCTCCCAGGCAGCACATAACGACTACCAGCCACGTTAAGGGCCAGCGGTTACATGCTATCGAGGGGACAGATCCCCCATGAGAGAACATGTGCCCCACCTACCAACTGGAGTCATTGCTAGCCATGAAGGAGGCATATGACAACAGCAGAGTGGTCGAACCACCCTCGTTATGATGAGGAATCACCCACAGAAAAGGCGTGACAACAGGCTTCCACAGCAACTCCGGATCTCCCGCAAGTCCATCCAATCGCTTCGCGGATCCCCGCAGGAAGTGGGGCGAGCCAAGGACATCGCATCACTTCTTTGAAGAATGGTTAAGCATGTGTCTCCTCAACTGGGGAACTCATCTATTTATGGCCTTGCTAGTGCCCAATGAGTTCCCAGAGGGGCACGTAACTCGATGGTCAACTATCATGGAAAAGGAAAGTCATCAATGTTGAGTCGTACTGCGAGACGCAAATCCTTCCCTACAGAGCTCTGAATCAATGTGATGCCTCAAAAGGCTACATATTTACATGGGAAAAGAGCAACGCCACGAAGAGACAAAAGCCAGCGCATCTCGAGGAAGACCACACGGATATCTAGCTGAACCCACAATGGATGTACGAGGCCACAATATTGGGCCATCCCCAGGCATGGGGGGCTAGTGTTGGGTCCAACTCGGAGGCGGGCCAGGAGAAGCAAGGCCCAGTCAAAGGGACGCCAACCCAGTCGAGTTGCATGCCCAAAATCCCTTTGAAGCCCAGCAGGTCCAGATGCACAGCCCACACGGCATCTCAGGGTAACGACCAATCAGCTCGCTGCTGCAGCCTATTGAAGTAGCTGCAGGCAGCAAGAGCTTGCCCAGAGAATGCTGGCCAATGAGGAGAAGGTCAGCGCTGCAGGCCGTGGCGTATGCTGTCCTCCCAATCCGCTCATCCAATCAGCGCGCAGGCACCAGACCAAGTGTGGTCAACACCTAACAAAGGTCTCTGTGCCACCGCAAGGTGACAACTAACACCGCTGGCTACTGCTAGTGGTCAGCGGCTAGCAAATCCCGATTTGCCACACGTCGAAGGTTCCTGTGCTCAAGATTCTCCACAATGGAGCCTATAAATATCCTTTCCTTCAACTGGAAAGGGATTTCCAATCCCCAATACAAACCTGTACAGTCTCTCTCCGATCTGGAATCCCGATTCCCCAAAGCCTCTATTGGGTAACCTTAGTAAACCACTCTCAATAGTGCATCCAACGGAGCCTAGACTCTCGAAATCGCTTAACAAATCTTACATTCTTGCAAACTCACATTCCCCACCGCATCTTACATTCATTCCTGCATCTCTCTGTTTATTATGGAAGATCTGACTTGAGTGTCGAAATATTTTTGGTAGAAGAACATTCCGCCGATCTCTAACTTCTTGTTTATAACTTGTGTTATGTAGAGCCCAGGTTGAGGAGAGCAAAGACCGGAGCTGTTCGAGATCCGACCCAGGCGTGGAATTTAAAGACTCCCTAATCCACTAGAGAACCCAGACCTAGGGACGTTACACATTCTTATCA
>JAODPA010012633.1:0-13447 GCA_025585075.1 Nepenthes mirabilis
CATGCAAGAATAATTTGAATATAAAATCAAGACATATAAAATACATACTTAAATATTTAAGACATATAAAAGCCTATATACGAAAATTAAGAATATGTAAGAATATTTAATCATAATTTTTAAACACGTGAACATTGTTGTAGGAAATCAACTTTGAAACGTAATGTACATGAAATCAGAGCATGTATTTCCTAAAAGTTTCATAAAATGAGAGTAAGATCATATGTATGCAAAGTATAAACTTTTTAGTTACAAAAATATCACATGCATGAGTATTTAAAATAATAAATACTCAATGGAGTAAAGAAAGATTAATAATAAATAAAGCGAGCTTAGATATACTTTTCTTGTATTTAAAATCTTCCTTAGAATTACTCAACTTCTCCTCCTATTGCCTTCTCTCTCCCCTTCTCTCTCTTCTTTTCTTCTCTTTCTCTTTCTTCTCTCTAAAATCAGTCACAAATAAGTGAAAATTGGTTGGATAGGATATATATAGAACACTGGCACATGTTTGCCTATCAAGCACTAATCAAGCATTGAAACAGAAATCATACAGTGCACGAGCACTCGTCAGAAACGTGTACTCTGTCATAAACACATATGCATATCTCTTGGGCATGTATTGAGCGCAAGCAATTTGCTCAAAGTATGCACAAGTACTTCAGAGGCATCCTTTAGGCACATCCTTTCTGCTCAAAACATGCATGCACACGCATTAGACACTGGTCGAGTGTCACTCAATCTAACGTGACCCAATCAAAATAGTGATTTTCACCAAATCTTCATTTAACATCAATAATTTTCTTATCCAATCTTAATTAATTATGGTTAAAATTATAATTTAAAATTTATACCTTACACTCAAAAGAATAATTGGAACCCCTCCTTCAAAATTCAAAACTAGCGTTCCCTCGAAAGATCTGGTAGGAAAAAAGACAATAGTTGGAATTAATTGACGCGCAAATCCTTCGACTATCATCTCAGCCCTATCATCAGCCACTTATATCTTGAAAACTTCATCAATGGTCTTCAAAACTTCATCATCGTCTAAATGAGGAACCGGTAATGTTGCTGTCTAAAGATTGAGATAATGAATATCAACCCTAGGAGGAGAACTAATGAGAACGCCCCTCCGCCTTTTGAAAAGAAGAGGAGGCATTTCAACAATAGTTTCCCCTCCAATTACAACATCCAATTGATGGCATCCAAGGAGCTTAGGTCGAAAAATTGCTTGTTTTACACAATTCGACTGCTTGCTCTTTTATTAGGTCAGATTGGAATCTAGTCATAGTACACTTATTTTTGAGAACCGAACCAAAAAATGTGGCAATAACATTACATCATCTATTTAATGAAACCCAATCATAAGAAACCTTAATAAAGAAGAATTTATCCCTCTAGTTCTTTATTGAGTTAGGGTTCCCTCTACTTATTTTAAACTCCTTTCTTAGAGTTAAAAAAATTCAATCATTTTCTTGGTTAAAGCAAAAAATAATTTTAACCATCTGAGTATCAAGTCTAAGATCCTGATGCCTAAAAAAAACTCACGAGCCTACAATATATCTAATGGCATTACGATAGAGACAGACGATTAAAATATCTAGAGCCTCCATTATTTCTACAAATCCCTTTCCTAGGAATCGAAAGGCTATCCTTTAGATGAGCTTATGTATAGCAACAAAGTCATCTCTTCGAGAGCATGCCCTCTCTTCAAACGAATGGATTTGAAAAGGAATACTTGAGAAATATTGTCTCTATTGAGACAGACGATTAAACTATCTAGAGCCTCCATTATTTCTATAAATCCCTTTACTAAGAATCCAAAAGCCATCCTTTAGATGAGCTTATGTATAGTAACAAAGTCATCTCTTAGAGAGCATGCCCTCTCTTCAAATGAATGGATTTGAAAAGAAATACTTGAAAAATATTGTCTCTATCATAAATATCTAATATATCCTCCATGGTAAAATAGAAACAATTTCAGCCACATTCTAAGGCACTTCATAGAGCCGTGAGAGATTGAAAACCAAACAATTAAAGAAATCAAATGCTAGTTCTTTGATACAATATGAAAAAAAAAAAGAGGGTTAGGGTTTAGAAAGAAGCGTGAATGGCGTTGGAATCTGAAAGGGCAACCAAAACTGGAAACCAGGCATTTTAAATAGTAATGTTGATCCAAACGAAAAGCTACACTCCCAACAAATGATTAGATGATGACACATGCTCCTCCCGATTTACAAACCAAAACACTACCTTTTCAAATGTTACAAAAATGGTACAATTTACAAATCGCTTACTGTGGCATTAAAAGTGCATTTAATGGGTCATTTCCATTACAGAAACAATGATGGCTATGACGTCATTAAGTAAGTTATCGAGACTACAATTTGCATGTTTAGCTCGTCTCAAAATCGATCATGGTTGACTCTTGTGGTTTGAAATTCTAAATATTAAGGGTTCTGATTTATCAAAAAGTCTAACTATTAAAATGCTAAATTATTAAGTGGTGAATGGTTGTCTTTACCAAATTAGTGTCCAGGAAATTCTGACACATCATACTCAATAATTGAAGAAAATTTTCCATTCGAATGGTATTATTAATCTATATTTTTATTGACTTACAATCTTGTGCGAATAAATACAAATAAAAAATTCCAAAGGAATAGAGTAAAAGCCGCAACGTGAATGCAAAAATGAAAATTTTCTTTTATTCATGGATATATTAACATAAAAGATGTATTCTTACATGAAAGACTTTAAACCATTTTGCTTAAAAAAAAAAAAGGAATGAACCCTAGCTAGAGAAACAATGTGTCCAAGAGGATCATTGCCTCGCCCCAATACAACATCCTGTGATTTGGTTCTAGTGAACACTATGACTTTAGAGATATCACCAGACAAGAAAACCGGTCTAATTTAGGATGTTGCAGGCAAAAAATTAAAATAGCTTTTTATATAAAAGATGGTAATTAAGACAATCCTCAGATTCTTTCCCAAAGAAGCTCCAAAGAATCCAGACGAACTCTCTTCTCCTCAATCTTCCAAGTTTGAAAAACTCAATCAGATTTTGAGGCTTAAACTTAGGATGACGATCGAGTAAGAGTAGTTCCATTTATAGCCAAAAAAGAGCTATAAAACAATGTGTCTTGAATTTAAGAAAAGTAGTCGAACGGTTAAAGAATATTCGTCAAAAAGATCAGAGAATCAAACTCTGATTGATAAGATCAATCAATAATAAATAAGCACTGATTAAAATTCCATAGGGAAGAAATACCTGGATGGCATACAAAGCGGAATACTTTAATTTCTATTTTAACATGCTCGAAATTGGAATTCCAACCTCAATTATGGGGGCTAGTATTGAATATTGGCTAAAATAATACCAACCTAACCCACTAAAATATGGGGCTCACAAATAATAAACCCATGAAGAGAGATGAATCAATCGAATTATTGGCTTGATCAAATAGAAATCTAACCGAACAACCAAATTATAATTACCCAAATGACCGAACAGATAGATATCTGAAAAATTAAGGTGCCAAATGGACAGATGGTCATTTAAACTACACAGTCCGTACAAGTAGTTACATAATTAAGCGATAAATTGTCGAATTTAACAAGCTGTTAATACATTTCACGAACAAACATTGACTTGGTGCATATGAAACGATAGTTTTATCCAATTTCCAATTAGTAAAATGATTCAAAATAATGAATAATTATTTCTATTTAGGAAACAACCACCGACTAGAAGTAAAGTTATAAATTAATTAACTTCTCTTGAAATCGATAAGGATGAGGGACAATCCGAAAAAACAAGTACAAAGCTGTTATCATCTAAAAACATGCAAATTTTAAAAATCATAGAGACAAATCCTTCAATTCTCATGTCCCTTTTATTCTCAATATTCTTATTGTCTTTCCATTACCTAAGAAAGATTTATGATTTGAATATCGGATAATATATTGAAAAGTAAGTTTTATATTTTTTGATCTCTTAAATCCTAATGTCTAACCTGACTTTATTTGGATAACTATGCAGATTTGAAGTACGCTTCAAAGCCCGATTAGAATCTGATTTCGTTCAAGTCTACTTTTGACATGTCACCAACTAGGACCGATGGAGGCGTTGGGTCGTTCTCAGCCGACATCCTATGTGGTGGCCTAAGGCCTTATGGTTGGCAATGAAATAATATTCAAATAAAAAAAACTTTGATGATATTACTGCATGGATACTGAATATAATTTTAGTGATGCAAAGAATTTAGGTCCAACAGATTTGACGTAAATTATAGCCACAAAGAAATACTCATGACCCTTTTTTCAATTTTAAATATATAATAAAATTATAAAAATCATTTTCGACAATGTCATTTTTTTAATCTTATGAGATTGAATTCATTGAAAATCTAAAATAATATTATTTTTAGAAATATATCTAAAATAAATAACTAATGGGTCCAGTAATATCATGAGCTGATCCAATCCTAGGCCCAACCATCAACATGATAAGGGTCTAACAAACGACGAGTTAAATCTCGGTAAGGAGATTAATTCGGCCGAATCCATAGGCCATAGTGGCGACTAAAATAAAGCACAGGGAGCAATGAGTCAAAGGGAAGAAGCGTCAACAGTCCAACCGGTAGCGCAACCAAACAAACCAATCCGGAAGGCCCCTGGACAGGCAGCCAACAGAGCAGTATAAGCACACGTATACAAAGCGCCACTTGAAGCCACCTGATGGCTAGATCATGGGACCACTCACGGCTTCCTCACTATAGTAAGGCAATGCCTGACAAAAGCGGCCCCCATCAAAGCGGCCAGCGAACCCAGAAGTAACACCTGTTGTAGACCTTGGCACCAAATCGGCCCCCACAAGACATTACAAATACTCCCTGCCACCACAAAGCGAGGGGATCCTGGGCCGACACCAGGGAAGAACCCTGTTCTAACCCTCAAGGTTCTCTTCAAACCAGAAAGAGCCTTCATCCCCCGCAAGGTAAAAGGAGAATGAAGCTCCCTCCTTTGGGAACGGTTTCTTCCCTCTCTGACCCTAGTGAGTCACTTACCAAATGCATTCCCAGTTAGTCACTCCCCAAGTGCAACCTTAGTGAGCCATTGACCGCGTGTAACCAAACAGAAGCCCAATCCTCCTTCCCCCTAAGCCGCCTCTCGTCAAGTGCACAACAGGAGCCCAGGCCTCCTTCTCTCTAAGCCGTCCCCTGTCAAATACATAACATGAGCCTAGTCCTCCTCTCACATCCTCTACTTCCATACAATTCTACATTCTTTCACATTCTCCTTCCATCTTTCTATCTATTGAAAAAGATTTCTAACTTGAATGTCGGAGGATAAATCAAAGAGTGGGTCTCTCCAATCCACTAACCTCTTATGTGTAGTCTGTGATGCGTAGATTTCAAGTTAGTAACAATGGAGACCGGACCTCCTCAAGTTCAACCCGCGGCGAAAAATCAAGTGGCTCCATAATACGTACCATAACCAGGGCACCAGGGACACATTAATAGCACCGCCTGTGAAAAATGACTAAAAATCTAACTACCACTAACAAACTAAACAAGCATTGTGACGATCTCAAAAATTCTAATCGAAAATTGGTAAGGATCCAACTGTAAAATAACCGTTAAACTAAATACAAACCTATAAAATATTCATGTACAACAAATATATAACTCAACAACAACCATCACGGGATCCATTTTTCCACAATATATTTGTGGCACCAACGTCGCATTTTCGGACGCAATGTCGGATAGAGAGATACTGCTAAGTACCAAAATACAAACCATAATAATATACGGAAGCATAAATACAACCATCAATACAGCAGGGGAACTAAACTATCAGTACATCCTCAATGCAACAGATACGAATTCATCAAAATATACAAAAGTCTTCCAATCATAAGTATAGAGCCTCAAAATCTAAATCCACAAAATATTCGTCCAAGTCTTCTGCCTAGCCGACTTCTAATCCTTTACTCCGCCTAATTAGGTAAAAGGTCGTACTTATCTGAAGGTAAGAAAATAATAATGGCAAGCCAAATACTCAATAAGTTACAATATAATTAAGGATAGTAAATAATATATTCATAATAAAACAAAGGAAGGGAGTAGGAGCTTAATATAGATGCATGAGTATGAAACATGGCCAGATGTACTTTCCAAAACATATTTATCTTTTCTGATTTTATATTTAATTCCTTTAGATTCTAAAACATACAGAAGTTTTTTTATCTTTGCGAACTAGAGCCATTAGGCTTATCAGCTAATGGTGTAGTCAAATCGAAGAAAAGATCCTGTGACTCCCTATAATCTAAGGTGCTAACCACGAACCTTAAATTTTAACGTCCCATAACGGAGAGTATACCAATAATCCCGATATACTAGGCCTATAATCTTTATTCTTATACCACCATGTCCCCCGTGGCTTAGACAAAATTTCTCGATTTACCACAATAATATTCTAAAGTATACCAGTGAATACTACCCTCTAAAATATAAATTCTTGATCCAAATTCTTAATTACTTATTTTTAAGGGAAGGTTCCACCAGAAACATATACATAGTTCTTACTCCCTAGAAAACAAATTATTAGACATAGCAAATTGTGGAGTTTTTTTTTAAATATTTTGCATAATTCTCATAATTCTTTGATACAGATACAGATAATCATTTCTTATGAACTCATATCTTCACATGCTCTCAATTATATGAATAAATCAACATAAACATGTAAGAAATTCTTACCACAATGGGGCAAATATAATTTTAGAGCTTTCGAACAACAAATCCCTCCACAAATGTATATAGCATAATTTTCGGAGTATATATAATATAACATATCTAACATACGTGTGGTAAAACATCTCTACTCACGTCCGACAATATTTTTAAAATATATAAAATTAACATATTTAAAATCTATGAGCACAATACCTAGTATACGGAATACCCACTTCCATAAAATTAGGGTTATGAATTACTAAAGTCAAATTATATATAAATTACAATTAATTTGGGTAAAATCAAAGGGGGCACCGGTTACGATTTCTGACGACCATAATTCCATATAAAACTACCAAATCGAATACCCAATTGATAAATTAACATATTCAAAGCATGGGTAATGATTTTTCAAAGCCAATTTATGTAAAAATCCCAAAAATCGGTGGGTGAAAGCATTCGGGCATGAGGTTAGGGTTTCGGTGTGGAATACCGATCAAAATTAGAAAATCGGACATGAATTCTGTATGTGTGCATGCTCAAGTCATGGGTAACACAAAATATAAATTTAATTAGGTATTGGAACAAGAATACTCGAAGAAAACGGAACAAAAGTGCAAAAAAATGAAAGGTGAGGGTATGAGTGCACTTAACACAACCCGATCTATCACTTTTTCAACTAACTCCAAGCCTGATTCAAACCCAAGTGTTTCAATTTTCTCCTTCTTTCTCTTCTCCTTCATGTTTCCGCTCTCCTCATTCTCCCTTTCCCCGCATGAAATGACGCGAAAAGAGTCGTTGGGCTTTTATAATGCGAACCAGCACTTGAGCGCCGGCTAGTGCCCAGCAATTGTGTCTTCTTGCAATTTAGAGCTTGCCTCGGGTGCTTGATCACCCGGCAGGCGCTGCATTAATGCTACGGGAGCCTGCAGCACCGCCCGAGGTGCCCGACGAGTGTCACTTGCTGAGGCCTCCTACCGCTTCTGAAATCTAATTTTCTCATGTGGATTAAGTTTAATCTTGATTATATTAATTTAATTACTCATAATTACGATATTCAAAAATCGATACATTACAAGTATGGCCAACCCTAATGTTCCAACACATGTCTTAGCCAGAAACAACACCTCCTCTGGTAGCAACCCCCCGACGTAGCCAGGGAGACATACAGCCTGCACTCGGCATCCTTACAGTCAGGGGTTGGGGGCTTCTCCTACGCCAATGCGGTGCTCACACTCAAAGGACCGGATCTAAAGAAAGCATAGCTGGCCTAGAGGCCCAGTTCACTTCTAAAGCACTGAGGTAGAAGCCAAAGAAATATCTGCACCGTCGCTGCCACGGCCGGTAGCCCGCAAGCCATGTAGAAGCCACTTGCAACCCTTGTTGAGGCATCCAGGGTGAGGACCCCCCTCAATGTCTTAAGGGTCGCGTCCTTCCCTTGGGAGAAAGAGGAATCAAAGAAGGCACAATTAAGCAAATTCAAGGATGATGTCAACAAAGACTCCATAAATATGGGAAATCTGCCATTCATAGAGGAGATTCGGTCTCAGATGCTTGCCCACGGGCCCCGAAAAAGGCCTATGGGGCCTTGTAGCGAGAGCTCTAGCCCGGTCATTCACTTACATTATTTTTGAGCCCTGATAGGCTCCTAGGGCTTGACCAAGGCCACTGTGTGCTTAAGCCTCCCAATGACGTTCTAAGGAAACGCTTGGGTCTGGTACAATCACCTCTAGCCAAGCTCCATTCGGACATTCTAGAAGCTGTATGGCAGTTTTGTGTCACATTTTACCGCCGCCCCAAGAAAGAGGAAGACGAACCACGTCGGCACTTGGTGTCTCCACCAGCGACCAGGGAAGGTACCGAGAACCCATCAGGGGACTAGAAGTCAAAGATGGATCCCCCTGAAGGGATCCAAGACTGACATCCTTGAGAGGATCCGAGAAGAGGGGTTCCTGAAGTGACCAAAGCCTGTCAGGATCCTGAAGGCGGGAGACGTGTCAAAGTACTACAACTATCACCGATCTCTGAGCTATGACACCGAAGACTGCCAAACGCCGCAAAAAGAGATCAAAAGACTAACCAAAATATGGCACCTCACCGAGTTCCTGTCTAGATCGGGGTAGACCTCCAGCGTAGTAGGGAAAAGGGAGAGCGAGAGTACCGCGAGAATTCGTGAACTGAGAAGTGTCCCCCATGCTGCAGCCTCGACCCGGTAAGGAACAAATGGCATGGCCTCAAGATCGAAGGTCTCAATCCACTTGGCGGCCCCAGACGGGTCAGATGCCCAAGGGGAGACCGAGATCCAATGAGGACACTCGACGAATCACTAACATCGGGCCTTGAAAAGTTGCAACCCAAGAGCACTGTCGTGACAATCTGAATTGGGAGACATAGCCTCGTGGACAGGAGAGACAACCGATAAGACCACCATCAAGCACAGGCTCCCCCTCAAAGTTGGAAGGGCCATACCTCGTCTCGGTGATTCTCCCACTTGACGCGTAAAAACTACGGGCTCAGGGCAACGACTGGTCCTAAAGATGCCGGGCGCCACCCACCTCAGAGCGCACCACCTGCTTCCACGTGTCAAGTCCAAGTAACCTTAACATGCTTCACAAAGCAAGCTTGCAATGTGTGTCACGTTTGGGTTAATAAAATATTCACTATGTTTATCATGAGTGTATTTTCATGAATGCTTGCATGACATTGTATGACATCAAAAGACCTAGCCTATCCCTAAGTCGGACAAGCCGTAGCTCACTCACAAAACTGATCTACAGACGAACAAAGAATCCCAGCTCAAGCAGCTGAATGGACCAAAAGCGGTCAAACTCACACAGCTCGAGGGCTCACAAACCAAGCATTGAACCCCCCATCAGGCGGCCATTAAAACCTTAGGAGGCTTCTCCAAGCATGCGTGTGACAACTCCTGACAGAACGGGCACCATAAACCAACCATGACAATAGGCTAGGCTCAAACGCATGTGAGCAACATCATTCAGACAAGAAAGTGTTCCAAAGTGGCAGCATGAGGGCGACGACCTATGACTTCTCCAGAGCCCATGGCCTTGTCCTAAAATCCTGTCTCCCTGAGCGAGGCTCATCCACTACCATTCTACGACATTTTCTAGTGAGGATGAGCATCAAAGGGCCGAGGCACCCAGATAAAAAAGAAAGGGAGCAAGAATTGCCCCAAGAAGTAGCAGTGCCACCTGCCTGCCCCATCACAAAGCAAACATTGGCAAGGCTGGCCGCCTATCCGAGATGAATAAACTACCTACCAGTCCAAAGAAAGACCACTCGCCGGTCAGGGGCTCCCCTTAGGACAAGACAAGGTTCAGACAGCCATCCTGGCGAAACTCTTCGGTTCTGCCACCTGTCAGCACCAACAACTATCAGAAGGGAAACAACAGCTAGAAGGTCTGGCGTGGGACCCAACTTGACGCCGAGGCCCCTGCTCGAGGAGGTGCCAAAGGAGACACCCCAATGATCCCTGCGAATTTGACAATTCTTTTCACCCCAAAGGCCTCCAGCACCAAGGGCTCAAAGTAGGACACCACAACGACTCTAGCGGAGCCCTCAAACTCTCCACCCTGGCCCCGATGGCATGCATGATCTGGATGATGGCGGTCAAGCAACAAAAAGATAACGTCTAAGCCGACAACACATGACATATAACAAATTGTCAAAGCAAAGTTGGGCAAAAGAGCTCGACACATGAGGAAAAGAGAGTGACAATAACCGGTATCGTTAGATCCTTTTATTAAAAGTTACACAATACAATGACGGTGTCCGATGGACTCAAAACAAAGCAAAAGAACAAAATACTCCTACAGGCTATCCGGAGTGATTGCCTTTGAAGAGCCTGGTGCCTGCTCCGAAAAAATAATGAGGTCTTCCAAGCATCTACCTTCAACATTTCCCACACTAAGATAACCGGCTGGGAACTTTGGAGCAGCCAAGGAGGTTATGGCCATCCAAAATGAACACCCTCCTGAAATTGCCCCTCAACAACGGGGCCACCTCCTTCGGACGAAATCTAGACATCAGCTCCCTCTCCTGTTAGGTACTTGCGCCCACCAAGTGTAGCAATTCGGGCATTGGTACTTGAGGTTGTTTGGTACTTGAGGCCGAGTCCCAGCTTTCACCTGGGACTCGGCCTCAAGTGTAGCAATTCGGACCAAGGCCTGGGCGTGGGCATCTGAGAGCCTTTCTGCTCTGGCCTCGGACTCAAACAGAGCCTTATTAAGATAATTGGCTTGCTCCTGGCTTTGAAGCGCCTCACCGACAACAGTATTGACTCTCCGCTCCATTTTGTCTCTGTCAATGCAGTCTCACAGAAGGCAGGCAACTGCCTACTCTAGAAAGTGGACTTTCTCCTCCAAGCAGCGAAGCATCCCCTATGACAACCAAAGAGAGGAACCGGTCAATCAAGCGAGAGAGCTGCTGAGAAGCACAACTATGAAGGGTGAAAATTCGTAGAATCATACATCATGACCAGGAGGATGAAAAGATCTGATGGACTCAAGGCTAGAAGGTCAACTTAGAACCTCCTGATACTCCGAAGAACGAGCAATTGGGTGAAACTCAATGCCACCAACAATGGTGCTCTCTGAAACAGGTCATTGTCGCTACTCCCCTCTGTTGAAGACACGGAGGCGGAAGAGAGCAACAACTCCCACGAGGATGCAATAAGAATGGGAACACCAGTAGCATCATGGTGAGCCATCTGTGAGAACACTGAGAAAACCGACAGAACAAAGCCCAAAGAATGCTAGCAGAAGAAGAAATGATGGCACACGCAGGGCAAGAGGAACGACTAAAGAAGGGATTGGTGTAGCACTTATACATCTAATCCTCGCGAAGGCGAAGAACCTTGTTGCCATAATGACAATGACACGTGCCCTCACCTCGCGTGCCACAACCCATCCATTTCCCTGCGTCATTATGAACCATTATGGTGGTCGTTGCGTTGCCTCCGCAGTCAATGCATTTCGATGCTTTGATTGACGCGATTGTTATGTGACCCCCAGTGGCAGCTCCCAAACATGTTAGTCTCAACTCGCTGACCTGCAGGCGACAATTCTCAAAGGCATCACCACAAGAGTGCCACGTGATGATGACACTCAACCTGGAAAGCCTAGAATCTAGGTCCACTAACACCTCCTTGGCCATACGGTGGGTCGAAGAGCAAAAGACCGACCCAAGGCCAACACGTCGACGACTCCTCTCGTCATGGAAGAAAGAAACACTCCACCAGCCGCAATGTGCAAGGATACTGGGGCCCGCCAAGCAAGGGTGGCCTCGACATCCCATCCCAGACGGGACCTTGACCAAGCTCACTCTCATTCACAAGTGCATTTTTAACAGGTCAGCAAGTGTCGCTCGCTCTCTTGGGTCGTGTCCTTGAGCCACACGATCCAGTCCAGAGCTTTTGAAAACTCCTGGGCCCCATCGCCCTCTCAGGCTGCCTCTGGTCGACAACACAGGACCACTACTTACCCTGAAGCGCCTCGACCACAGTAACGTCAGCCCAGTGCTCCACCGCCCTAAAGACAACACTCGCCCAACGAATGTGAGCAACTTGATCCCTCAGGCAGGCAGAGCACTCTCGAACCCTCATAAGACTGGACCACCGGGTCGAGAAATGGCCACAAGATGGCGATAGCGCGCAAGTACTCCGGCCATGCAAAAATCATGCAACAAAGATAGAAGACTGAAGATAGAATGTAAGAGAAAGAGTAAAGTTTCAAAATTGCATTCGTTAATTTCCTTTACAAAGTCCAAAACTTACATCAATGGACGTATATGACGAGAAGGGAAAAAGGAACATATGGGACAGCTACCAGGTGGTGCCAAACCATAAATCTGTTCTAGGAGGCCAATAGTAATTGAAACGGCCAACATCTATTCACTACCTATCAAGCCCCCGGACTAGGGTCCGAGCGCCACAGGAGAAAGAAAAGCCATTCCCAAATGAGGGGAGGGGTGAGATGCCACCACTCTCACAGGGAAAGACTCCCACCAGGAGATCCTCCGTTGAAGCCAACTGTAGCCTATGAGGGTAAACCTGACCCATAACAGCAACAATGGTACAACCATGGCGGATTTCTGAAAGCACCCCATCCAGTAAACTCTGCAAGCGACCCTCTAACTGAAAGAACCAAGGATCAAGCAATCCCCCACAAGCCGAGGTGGTGGAGCAGAACACTCACGCCTCAAAGTTCCTGTAGAGGCTTCGCCACCTGATGTTAGCATGGAGGACAAATATGGCAATAGCTCAAAAACCAAGCCACCCCCATCACGACAAGTGTACAGCCCTGGAAGGGACATGATAATAGGCTCTAACCGCAACGTCAAGCCTTCCAAGATTTCCACCGATATTGAACAGCCACAACATGGACTCCCACCAATCTCTGAACATATCTTTCGGTCCTAGTGGACTTCCACCGGTCCTCTGCCGTGGTGGCACAGGACCCTTTCCTTACTCGATCACTCACGTCACTCAATTGAGGGGAGGATGACCCATTGCGTGGAGCACAGATGTAATATCCTAAATTTTTTTATTCGATTTTATTGGGATCATTTATTATTTTGGGTAATTTAAACGTAATAAAAAGTAATTAAATATTATAAAATTTTGATGGATATTTCGGTCAATTGGGCCAACACCCGAAGAGCGATTTGGGTTTTGCAATATAAGA
>JAODPA010012644.1:0-13447 GCA_025585075.1 Nepenthes mirabilis
AAATAAATTATCATATTGAAATTAAAATAAAGTTCTTACCAAAATATTCACAAAAGGAGGCATGTAAGGTAAATTCTCAAATATTTTAAGATAATATGTTTAAATTAATCCGTATGTCTTCAAAATCTTATGGGATGAAATTAAAATTAATATTCATGCAACATAATGTCAAAAGAACATACACGCACAAGCGCTAATCATACGTATATTAGACATGGCAGTTCTATTTTAAGCACACATATATAACTCAAATACACATCAAGAACGGATTATGCATATACCACTGTAGTTTAACATTTAATTTCTAATCCTAATCCACAATTAATCTTTATAATTCATTAATTTGCTTAAATTCAACATTATCATATAAATTTTAGGATTTAAATCTCACAACAATTATAATCATGCACAAGATATCAGCATAGTTCATTGAGAAATATTAGTCACTTCTATAAACACCCTTTAATCATTCAATTTGATGCCATATTTAATCTATTTATTAATTTTTAAGTAAGTCAAATAATACTGATTTATTGAATATAATATAATATTAAATTGAGTGGCTAAATAGTGTCCCAAAGACTACACATATTATTAACTATGGTTTATTTATTTTACCCATTTAATGTTGGAAATATGTGTGAATTGTATTGAAAAAGCTTGCATACACAAAAAATAGAGATGCTGTAATGGACTATCAATGCGTGTTAGCCCAAAACCTATAAGCAAAGTATTTTAAGTCAACATATCTACACTACACATGCCCATCCCCCACATGTTTGCAGACCTGGTGTGGTGAAATCCCTCTCCTTGACAGGCTCCTTCTGTCCTAACAATGATATCAAAGCCTAAGCTTTGATTTGCACGCAAGCACCGAAAACCCGATTGAAAGTCGACTCCAATGTCTGACTGATAGGCAGCATGCACACGGTTAAGCCTTAAACTTAAAAAGTTCGACAGTTCAATACGAACGAAAGCTCAACAAATGGTAGTATTACCAGGTTTGTCTTCTCCGTCGTACGCCCGCAAGTGATGCCCATGAATGGCTGGGCATATTTTGCTCTAAGGGGAGTGCTTGATGTGAAGAACTGAAACACTGATGCATCATTAGCCCACTATATAAGAAAGTAAGCTCAAGATAAAGTTGCTTCTCTCTAACGTAAACCTGCTGTAAAATGAAACCCCTCAATCAAACTCCAATTCAATCATAACAAAATTGTTAGCAGTTACCTCACAACTAGAACCTAAGGTTATCATATCACATTACAGTTTAATTCAGTCCATGAAAACATACCAAACTTTCCATTAATGGAGCCGAATATTGGGCGTCCTGATCACTGAATGCTTGGACTCTATTGGCGCAAACAGTCACTTGTAGAAGAAGAGAACTTTCAAGAGCTGCAGTTGATCTGAATCAATCGGCATAGATTTATGAGAATATACTGATCTGAGTTTTTTCAGCTTCCTGTTCATCAAATTGTGCCAGGAATATATGTTCTGTTTCAGTTCAGTTGTACTGCATGTTGGGACCCGAACCACGATGTAGTGAAAGTAACCCGAATCCCCCTGAAAAGCCACCATTCTCTCCTCGACTGAACATAAGAAACAAAAAAAAAACACAACCAAGCACATATAAGTTGTATAATAATTTTAATGTGGAAAACATTTATCAACTAAGGGAAAAATTATATGAGAAACTCCTAAAAGTCTTTCACAACATCCCATGTGAACAATTGGTTAAAACAAACTGCAACACACCTAACAACCAACAATAACAATATACAATGAGAAAAACAAACAGCCAATCGATATTACATTTTACAATTAAGATTAGAATAATATACCCGAACTTAGCAAATAATAAAACTCAAAATGGATCTCAAATGGACACAAAATCTTCTGATTCTCTTTTTCTCTCTTCTCTTTCTTCCTTGCAGTGGTCCTCTGTGCCTAATACTCTCTGAATACCCTAAAAATCAGAATGGGGATTTACATACATGCAAGAGCACGTGTGCCTATCATGTGCACATTAAGCTGATTTGTGTTTGAAACAACAACCGCTTGCTCTTGAGACACCCAAAATGAGATAAAGCGCTGATCTTGAGTTCCAGTGTTTGCATCGTCAATGATGAACCACCTTCAGTTAACACCACTGCCACACCAATTACGAATGGTCAGATGATTAATCGATCTGCTGCTAGCATCAATAAGTTGACCACAGTGAGTTTTCCACCACCACCCTAGAAACAATTAAAAAAAACATGGCCATTCTTTCAAATTTGAATTGGATTACTTCTGAGTGTTGCGAGGATAAGTTCTGCAGCATCGATGAAGATCTACACAGAATTGGTCGATCAATTTCAATTCCCATTGCAGTGGCTCTATAACCAGAAGCTCCAGACGGTGAATCACTTGGGTATCAAACTTGAAACCCTTAATTCCTAAAATAGCAATGACTTTGAAGGTGAAATTAAGAGGGGAGGAAATGAATGTCTGCTAATCAAAAGCCTCAGGCAACCGACGCCAGCACTCTAACACGAATAAAGAGCTTACCAAATGAATTGTTGCCTCCAAAAACCAGAATTTACCTTGTGTCAATTTGCATATTGCCGGTTGGCGTTGCGGATTTCATTTCTTGTTTCATCTGACTGGAAGAAAATTACTGTTCTTGAGTGCAATTTCGGTCTCTTTGCTTCAGCAATTCATCTATGAGTATAGAATTAAGTCAGAAACCGGAGAACAAGTGAGGTAGACATATGAAGAGAGGTACCGAGTGACTATAGCATGCTATATAGACCCAAGTACTGTCTAATTCTTTGGGCTTGATACAACATGCTAATTTGCTCTTGCATCGTTTTTCAGATCTGGATGATATTTCTGAAATCACCAAACCAACTGAACAAAGATATCATATTTGATGCTTCATGACAGCTATATGATGAAGAAGACGTACAAGAATAATGAAAGAACTAACGGTTTGCATTTTTACATCGTTGCTTTTTGAATTGGATCAGAATGCCATGTAATAAAACAAGAAGTATGAAAATTAAGCATTACATAAATAAAAATACTAATATGGATAAGTAGAATTATACAAAAAGATAAAATAAGAAATGATTGCACCTAAAGATGATAGAGGAAAGACATTCAAGGTGATTAAGACGCTTAAAAGCATATGTCAACTGAAGTACATGTGAGGACGAATGAGTTAGTTGTGCTTAGTTGAGTTAGTTGTGCTTAGAGGAAATAAAGAAAGAGATAGACTTAATAAAATATGAAATAATAAGATTAAAAAAATTTAAAAGTCCTTGTATTTTTGGAGAATATTGAACTTGATGCGTCTTAGATCCAAACTTCGAACGGGTTCAGATCGAGCTATTTGTCGGATTCTAATTTCCGTCCACTGAACTTAGGATCATGCACACTACAACTTCAAACAAAAAGTCAGGTGTCAGCGGGATTTGGTTCCACCGTAAACACTCCGACGCTCAAGTCAGTAAACGTCCTTCCAATGATGAGAATGTAAAATGCAATGAATGCTAGGATGGATGCTAGGAGTGTCTTTGGGAACGATAGTGGGAGGTGCACTCGTAAAGAGAGTGGCTTGAATGTAGATGCTTGTAGAAAGCAAATTCTCTCAGTATTGAGCTTGCGGGGAACTAATAGCAAAGAGAAAAAGAGCGTTGGGAGGCTTGAGAGCTTCGAGAGCTTTCATTAGCTTGAGTACTCAAATAAGCGTTTCTTGCATGTTTTAGCATGCTTGAGAGTGCTTAAGTATGTTCATGGAGTGAGTCTTCATGACTTTTTATAGTTGTGGACTCCTGTTGTGTTCCTTAAGTGGCGAGGTGGATGCCCATGTTCTGTGGAAATCGTTGCCTTTCCTGTGTAGATACGGGTGCCATTTTCGATTGCAACGGTTAGGAAGGAGGAACCCTTTCTTCCGCGCGTAGTGACCGTTAGAATGCCCTCTGTAGATCACGCACCGATTCATGCACCTTCCTCCCGGGATGCGCTCTGATTTTGGAAAGTTTCCGTTACAGAGGAGATTGCATTTCTTGAAGATGTAAAAAATTAGGGCAGACAACCGTTGAGGCTTAAGAAGGTGTGCGTGGGCCAATTTAGACATGGATCGTGCTTATCCTGGACCGTGACCAGCCTATTTGCTACTTCTCTGGCCAACGGCAACGTTGACCATCCCAGATACAAATGGGCCGTCTCGCTGCTGGCGTCCCCAACAGAATTAAATCGAGTGAAATGACAAAATGGGTTTAGATATCCGTCCCCATTGAATGGGAAACAAGACGTCATTAATTGTTGTACAGTTGATTTTCAAGTACTTTGGCAGAATTATTTGAAAAACGATATCTCTGCCAATGCATTGAATTTTCATAGATCATACAGCACAATATTATCCATTATACTGGTCTAGAAGAAAGCATAATATCACACAGTATAACACTTGGAGCAAGCAATTTTCCTGAACAACTTTGCTCAAATGAAAATAGAATTATATATTTCCTTATCATAAGCCGCCTTGCAAATATATATGGACCTATATGCTGTTTGCCACAAGACAAATTCTGAATCCTGTATATACAAACGCTTTGAACACAAGAATACTATACAGCTGCAGTATTTGATTTCATTATAGAGGTCCCACAGGAAAGTATGAAGGGGATTCAATATAATCTTCTACCCTTTGCCATACATATCCTAAAAATGTTAGTTTCCTGTGTTGTAAAAGCATTCTCCAATAAGTTGCAGAAATTCTTGCCTTTCGCCCAATATGTGTTGGGAAGTCCATCGAAACTTCATCTGTGTCAAGCTGAAAATAATTTTCTTCAATGATCGATAAGTGCTCCCCTTTGTTTGAATCCATAAGAAAGCTAAATTAAATAAATACACAAATACAAACACACAACTAAAAATACAAGATCTTTTAGTGAAAACCTCATTTGGGATAAGGCAAAAACCAAGAGACTTTACATCCGAAATATATCTCAACCGGATGTAAGTTTCGGTTACAACAATCTACTAAAGACAATCTAGGTTACAACACTTAATAGTAAACAATCCAGGCAATGAACAAATATGAGAACAACTGAGATGAAAAAAACTGGTGCAATATTCTAAATAATAACTCGTACAACAAACTCAAGGTTGCCAATAAATTAAACACAAACCATAGCCCAAACAAATGACAAGAACTTCCCCTTCTTCTTTCTTTTTCTCTCTCCCTGTTCAGGTTTCAAGTGCTTTAGAAATAAACTTGGACAGCAGACGTAAGTATTGCTTAATTATTTACACCTGTCCGCCACTTGATCTTAAGTACGCATGCCTCATGTGAAACCACCACTCTGCCAATATTTAAGTCAATCATTCGTTGCATAAAAATTGCAAAAACATTCTGCAGTGTTTTCCACCGAAATAGCAGTCACATGAAAACTGACCCGGGAAATGATCATTGCCCACGTTTGTGATATATTTTGCTTAAATGAGAATCGAGCGAACTAAGTCCTATGCCTGTGTCCACATGTGACTGTTCACATATAATAACCAAATATTAGTGATAATCTTACCAATAAGTGACGAATATCAAGGTTCAGTTTATGATTATTTTTACTTGGCCTAAGACTATACACCACTATTTACGACCCATAGCTGGGCCGATAACATATTATTCCCTATAGTCAGAGTCAAATGCCACTTTTCTAACCCATAGATGTTAGGTTTGACATTCGATTTATAAATAATATATTAGGATATATCCGAATATATTTCATTAATTATTTACAATGGTCTTTATTTAGTCAAAACTAAACACCCTACAAAAAATACAAATATACACATTTTCTCATACTGAAAAAACTAATTCCTTTCATAAAAGTCGAAGTTGAGTTTTTCTCAATTTTTCCTTCAAATATATGACATGCAAAAACAATAAATCAAAATTTATTGGCACGCAGGAACTTATATGTGTAATTTAGTGATATACAAATTCATTCAAATCGAAATTTTGGAAATTCAACATAGTTCATATAATTTCATTATTTTCTTACAAATAAAAAACATGCAAAAACATATATGAAGAAATTGTTAATATGCAGAAGTATAAGTATGAAATTGAACAACATGCAAGATCATTTATACAAAAATTTTAGTTTTATACACGATTTACATGAATTATGGATGAGCTTCATAAAATTTCATAAAATCGAAATAAATTCACATACATACAAAGTATAATCAATTTAAGTATGAAAATAGTACATGCATAAACATTGAAACAATAAATGCTTAAGCAATTTCAAAAAAGATTACAGCAAAAGAAGAAGCCACTTAAATACACTTACTTTCACTTGATTTTACCAAAAAATCGCTTGATTTCTCTTAAATTTCACATTCTCCTTATGTCTTTATTTTCTTCTCTCTCTTTTTCTCTTTTCTCAAAGTTCCAATAAAATGAGCTAAAATCGGCTAGATGGCCTATTTATAGAAAACTGGCACATGAATGCCAGTCAGGCACGGCTTAAATGCGAAAGCTAAATCCATACTGCGCATTAGCACTAATCAGGCACTAGTGTTTTGGTCTAAACATGCACGAGTGCCACTCGTGCGTACTTCAATAGCGGGCATTCTGTTCAAAACGTACTCATGCGTGGATCAAACACACGTTAGGCACCACTCGGCCTAATTTACTTTGATCTAATACTTAATTTTTCACCCAAAACCTCAATTAATCTTAAAAATTTATCAATTTAATTAAATTTATAAGTATTAAAATAATTTTGAAATTTATACCTTGCAGGCAAATCACCAGGGATAATAAAGTGGGGATCCAACCCAGTATGCTAAGAAGGGTCAAGGGGACAGAGCCCATCACGGGACCGCATTCCTCTTGCTCCTTAGAGCATTCCAAGTTAGCAAAAGGATTGATAGATCGAGGAATCACATTGCACACTGTGCAGGGCAAGGAGGTGGGGGGCCTTATTGCCTTTATGAGGACCCTTCCGCCTCTCAAGAAAAGAGGCTATAGCATTCAAGGCCTTAGTGCAATTAATACTAGAGTGCCCATACCTCGTACAGGTCAAGCAAAGAGTGGGTTTCCTAGAATAATTCAAGTCCGCTTTAACGACCAATCCTCACTAGAGGTGGGAACCTGGCCAACCACAAGGTCGATGGAGTCAGGGAGGAGAGAATTCACCTTCCCGATGCATATACAAGCAAACCCAATATGAGAGAGACTCAGTGTGACAGTACACAAAAAGAGGCTTCCCCATGGCATTGGCAACATAGCTAAAGCTTTCTGAAGACCAAAATTCCAACGGAAGGTTATCAAAATTAACCCAAATTGGTACGTGGCCAAGATCATCTTTCCGAAGAGCCATGCCCGTGTTGGGGATCGACCAACAAGAGTTAGATCGAGAGGAAAGAATATGACGATAATACTGACGAACTATGATCATAAAAGGAAATAGAGAAATGAGACACACAATTTTATGTGAAAACCCTCTTCTGAATAAGAGAAAAAACCATAGAACACTTAGTTCACAAATTTCACTATGAAAAATTTGATCACAGAAATCCTGTGAACAGAATACAAGAGCAAGGCACAACTCATTGTATTACACTGTTATTTTTCCGAGTAGCAGCGATATTAATATGTATACAAATGAGTCTCCTCTCTAGTGGCACATACTCTACAAGTCGGTCACCTACCCTGCAAGTTAATTACCTTACTCAACAAGTTGATCACCGGCTCTAAACTCGTCAGCGTTGCCGACCTCATTAGGGCGGTAGGCCATATGGGGGCCGCACCAGGTCGGCCGGCTCATCAGGCCAACCTCAATAGGCAAGTCAGCCACATCTGGCAAGCCGATTTCCTCTAGCCGATCAGCACATCTGGCAGGCCGGTGTCATCTTGCCAGCCGACCTCATTTGGCCAGCCGTCCTCAATCTTCTGCATTTGGCACTCTGGTTGCCCTTGGCTGACTGTTCGGTCGGTTCCAACTAGCTGGCCAACCGGTCATATCATTTTGGCACCGATTACTCCTCTGGCCGTTTGCAAATACAATAATTTTTTGTTTCAGTATCGTACTAATGTGAGTTTTTGGCCAAACCTTCTGATTGGTCTATCAATAGGATATGGGTCACTATATGGATCCACACGGAAGTGACTTATATCCCAACAAACTTCCCCTCACAGCCGGCTGACATCCGTCATTCTAGCAATACAACGACAGATTTCAAGTTTTCCCTTCGTCAGTACTTTGGTCATTATATCTAACCCATTCTGTTCAGTCCTAACCTTTTTGAGTGTCAACAATACCGAGTCAATAACATCTCGTACCCAATAATATCGAACATCAATGTGCTTCAATATGGAGTGGAATGAGAAGTTTCTATAGAGGTGGATTGTAGTTTGACTATCACAAAGTAGCATGTACTTCTCTTGTCCAAAGCCAAGTTCCCGGACGAACTTCTTCATCCACAACATCTCCTTACTCGCTTCGTCACAGCAATAAATTCTGCCTCGGTGGTCGAAAAAGCAATGCACTTCTGCAACTTTGACTGCCAGAAAACAGCCCCTCCTGCGAACTTGACCATGTATCCCGAGGTGGACTTCCAAAAGCTAACATCACCCGCCATACCAACATCAATGTATTCGACCAGGTGTGCCTTGTCGTCTCCAAAGCATAAGCACAATTTGGAGGTTCCCCGGAGATATCTCAGTATCTACTTCACCGTAGACCAATACTCCCTTCCAGGGTTCGACAAAAAACAGCTAACTATACCGACGGCATAAGCAATGTCTGGTCTTGTGCACACCATAGCATACATAAGGCTATCTACGGCTGAGGAATATGATACGCCTTTCATACTTGCCTTTTTAGCATCGGTGGATAGACATTGTCTGCTGCTTAGTTTGAAGTGGTTGGCCAACGGGATGCTCATCGGCTTTGATTTTTCCATGTTAAAATGCTAAAACACCTTCTCAATGTAACCCTCCTGAGATAGCCACACCTTCTTTGCCTTGCGGTCGCGTAGTATATTAATACCCAAAATTTGCTTTCACGGCCCCAAATCTTTCATGGAAAATGTCCTCCCGAGTTGCTTCTTCGACTCCTTAATCCGGGAGGCATCTCGACCGGTAATCAGCATATCATCCACATAGAGTAGAAGAATAATGAAGTCGTCTTCAAAAAACCTCTACACAAAGACACAATGGTCCGAAGTAGTCTTTCAATACCCTTGACCGACCATGATAGACTCGAACTTCTTACACCATTGTCTAGGAGCATGTTTCAGCCTATATAGACTCTTCCTCAAACAACACATCAGTCGTTCCTTCCCCTTGACTCAGAATCCCTCCAATTGCTCAATGTAAATTTCTTCCTCTAGATCACCATGGAGAAACATTGTTTGCAAATCCATCTATTCGACCTCCAAGTCAAGAACAACAGTCAATCCAAACACCACCCAGATTGAAGACATCCTCACAACTAGAGTAAAATATCGTCAATGTCAATACCCTTCCATAAGTTAAAGCATTTCACCACTAACCTTATATTATACCTCGGTTTTGGGTTATTCTCATCCGGCCTTCAGGCGAAAGACCCACTTGTTCTTCAATACTCGCTTCCCCTTCGGTAACGTTGTCAACTCGAACGTATGGTTTTCATGTAGAGAGTTCATCTCATCTTGCATAACTTCCATCCACTCCGTTCTGCGCTCATCCTTCATGGCTTCTTCAAAACTCTCAGGTTTCCCTCCATTTATGAGCAATACATACTCATTGGCCGATAGACAAACAAAGGGACTCCAATCTCTTGAGGATCGCCAAACTAGAATGGACTCGACCGACTCGGCAATATTATGAGTAACGTCATCCTCATCCTCATTAGGCATCAAAGTCTCTCGGTTTCCTTCCACTTCGTCAATGCCTTGGTTACCAACCTCTCGATGGACTGGAGTTGGTCGGACGGGCTCAAGCTAGCATCACGAACCCGACTATCATCGGATGCAACCTTAGGTTTCTTCTTGATATCTTTGATCGTCTCACCTTTGACGAACACAATATCTCTTGACTAGACGAGCTTTTTCTTAACTGGGTCATAGAGGCGATATTCTAGCTCATCTTCCCCATAACCAAGGAAGCTGCATTCCCTCTACTTCAACTCCAACTTCGTCCTTTCGTCCTTTGGAATGTGCACAAATGCCCTACATCAGAACACTCGCAAGTAGTCATAGGACACCTTCCCACTGGACCACACCTTTTTTGGAACTTTCCCATTTAATGGACTGTTCGGGGACCTGTTGATGACATGGGCTACAGTTCTCAAAGCTTCCCCAAAAATGAACCGGGGAGCTTCGCTTCTGAGAGTACACAGCGAACTCTCTCCATCAACATTCGGTTCATACACTCGGCCACTCCGTTTAACTGCGATATTTTTGATGGGGTCTTTTGGTGCCGAATACTATACAAC
The DNA here is from genome assembly GCA_025585075.1 of Nepenthes mirabilis. Taxonomy (NCBI): domain Eukaryota; kingdom Viridiplantae; phylum Streptophyta; class Magnoliopsida; order Caryophyllales; family Nepenthaceae; genus Nepenthes; species Nepenthes mirabilis. The sequence goes on from JAODPA010012644.1 coordinate 10,488, forward strand.
CGACAATAAACATCAAAGGCTCCGATGTACTCACTTCTGTTATCATTCCGAATGCACTTCAATTTCTTTCCTGTCTGTCTTTCCACTAGAACATGAAAGTGCTTAAAGACACCAAGAGCTTGATCCTTCGTCTTAAGTGGATAAATCCACAACTTCCGAGAACAATCGTCAATAAACAAAATAAAATATTATGCTCCTCCAAACGACTTTTCCTTGAACGAGATGCATGCATCGGAGTGAACTAAATCAAGCAGTTCGGCCTTCTTAGTGAATAGGTTTCTGATGAATGAAACCCGTCTTCGCTTCCCCGCCTACAGTGGGGACACGTCCTCAGCTTGGCTTCTTTCATACCTAAGAGGTCATTTCTGGCCAGGCTATTCAACTCCTTCTCACTCATGTGGCTTAGCCGACGATGCCAAAAGTCGAAGGAGTCCTTACTCCTCGCAACATACACCTCTCCTACTTCGACGGAGGCATGCAACACATACGGGCCAAAGGCCTTCTTTCCACAGGCAACCACTAGAGACCCTCTAATCAGTTTCCATACCCCTTTATTGAAAAGGTTGCAGAACCTTTCATCGTTCAGCTTGCTTGCTAAAATCAAATTCATTCGGATGTCCGAGGCGTGTTATACATCCTTCAACAGTAGCCGAGTTCCATTGTTGGTGACAAGGGACATGTCACCTCTGCCGACGACCTGGGATGCCCCTTCATTGCCCATCCTTAACACTCCATAATTACTTAGAATGTAAGATGTGAAGAGTCCCTTTGCGAAATGACGTGGAGGGATGCACCAATGTCCACTATCCAGTCGGACTCGTGTTTGATCAAATTCACCATATCGTCCATCTCACATGTCAACAGGAGGTCACCCTCAGTGATGACCGAGACCGAGGCTTTTCCCTCACTTCATCCCTTCACGGCTTTGCTCTTCTTGTCTGCGTTGTTACTCTTCTATTTGTAACAGTGTTTCTTTATGTAGCCCATCGTTCCACAATAGTGGTATTCAAAATTTTGATATCTCGACCGAGATTTGCTGCAACTCTTCTCTCCGGACTTAGGTCTACGACTTTTGCTCCTTCCTCGTGCCTCAGTGACCAGCAATTTGGAATGCATAGGGCAGGACAAACCCCTGTGACCGATGTCTCATTTCCTCATTTAGCACAGCTCCTTTTTCAATCTCAGTGTCACTACACCGTTTGACGCAGTATTGGCGATGATGATTCTTATCACTTCCTATGAATCTCGTAGGGTTGTCAGGAGTCACAAACCTAACACTTCATTTTCGAACTTGATGCCCATACCATTCAGTTGGTCCACACATCCTTGAAACTCGTTCAAGTGGTCAGCAATGGAGGAGCCCTCCTTATATCGCACCTGCATCAATTTCATCAAGTAAAATAACTTGTTGTTACCAATCTTGGAAGCATAAAGCGTCTCCAACTTCTCTCACAGTGTCATGACATTCGTCTCACTCCGAATATGATTATACAAATTGTCATTCACAAACTGTCGAATATAGTCGCAGACTTGCTTGTACTCAAAAATCCATTCCTCCTCTGACTTCGCTTCGCGTTTTTAAGCAATGAACACTAGAAGGTGCATCCCCTTGACAAATAGAAGATTTGACATCTTATTCTGCCAAATATCACAATTTATGTCATTTAAACAAATCATCTTATTTCCGACCACCATCAATTCAACAGCCGACACTAATAACCTGGCTCTGATACCAATGTTGGGGATCGGCCGGCAAGAGTTGGACCGAGAGGAAAGATTACAGCGATAATACTAACGAACTATGATCACAAAGAAGAGAAATGAGACCCACAATTTTACATAAAAATCCTCTTCTGAATAAGAAAAAAAATCATGGAACACTTAGTTCATAAATTTCATTATGAAAAATTTAGTTATAGAAACCCTGTGAACAGAATACAAGAACAAGGCACAACTCATTGTATTACACTGTTATTTTTCAAAGAACCAGTGATATTAATATATAAACAAATGAGTCTCCTCTCTGGTGAGACCTATTCTACAAGTCGGTCACCTGTCGTGCAAGTCGACCACCTGTTCTGCAAGTCGATTACTTTCCCTTCAAGTTGATCACCTTACACTGCAAGTTGATCACCCGCTCTGGACTCATCGGCGCAGCAGGCCTCATCAGGGCAGTCAGCCTTATGGGAGCCGCACCAAGTTGGCCAGCTCATCAGGCCGACCTCACTAGGATGGCCAGCCACATCAAGTAGGCCGGTTTCTCCTGGCCGGTCACACATTTGACCAGCCGATGTCATCTTGCCGGCTGATCCGCAACAGCCCGGAGATCAAACCTTAAGGAAAATAGGTATTCCCAAGAAGGTCCAGGGACCCCATCACCAACGTTGCACATGTTGTCCACATCCGAAAAGCTGAACCTTTTGGGTCGGCAAGGACACGGGAGAGGACATAGCTTCCCTATAACCTTTTGGCAACAGCTTCGACTAAAGGGAAGGCCAGCTCCCCCACCACTTGGAACCGAAATCACCAATATCAAGAGGAAGCTTTATCACAATTCTTTCTCCCACCGAAGAAGGGTAAAATTTCAATGGAGCTTGCAGGAGAGCATTCGATTTAAGCACAGTATCTGCCCAAGAACAGGGCGTCCTCAACTCATTCACTAAATTAGAAGGGGGCTTACCAGATAAAGGTTCACCGCCACCCATATTAAGAGGAGAATCAAGAGGATCGGCTATATTACCTCTTCCATCAGCCAAGAAATTAGGGATACGACGCTATTCAAGCACCGCCGTGCAATGCTGGACACTTCGACGCTTTTGGAGATGAGGGTCTCAATATCTCGAGAAACGCCACCAGGCCGGAAAGCCAGAGCACCATCACTAGAGGACGAGAGCCTGAGCAGGTCACGAGGGGACCAAGGAAAAGAGACGGAGGTTGTTTTTTAATAAATAAAAAATAAT
>JAODPA010012655.1:0-13447 GCA_025585075.1 Nepenthes mirabilis
CATGGATAAATTTAAAATTTAGCCTAGTCAGCTAATCCATCCAGCCAATAACAAGTCAAAACCATAATAAAGTGGAAAATCTGCATTTTCATTAGTTAGAAAAAAAATAAATAAATAAAATGGGCTGAAATTCCATCGCAAGGCCCAATCCAGTAGCCCATCATTAGTCCTCACTTTCCGGCCCATATCTTACAACCAGAGGCCCAACACAAACCATGGGAGCACTTTCTCAAAATCCGTACCCAAACATCCCTGCCTCCGGCCTCCATCGCCGCCGTCGAAACCGCCCAAATCAGTTAACTGCCTCTTCAAATCTGCCTCTGCTAACGAGCATAAAATACCCGATCACGGCACAAACAGCCGCCACAGCATTCCCTTCTTTGATCAAGATCTTGATCACGAAGCCAACAATGTCAGCAGTCAATTTCTTCCCCTCGACAACCAAATCCCTCCGCCGCCTCCCGCAGAAAGCGAGCAGCACAAGCACTGTGATCCACGTCACGAGCATCGCAGGAGCCGCCATAGCCAGCGCCGCGACCATCGAAAGCATTCCGAGCGACACCCCCAACAGCACGGACGCGTACAGCGCCGTCCATGCGGCCACGGCTGACTGCGCCGGCGACGAAGAGACGTTAGATCTGTACCAATGCAAGATGGAGTGAAGAAGATTCCACGACAAGTAGAGGAGGACGGAGTAGGCTAGCACGAAGAGGCATGCCCATGTCCTCCTCTTGCTCATCAGTCTTATCAGCAAAATTGGCCGCTGGTCTTCCATGGTGGCCGAGTTAATCTAGAATTATATAGCAAAAACAAGATCGATTCTCGAGCTCTGTTTCTATTTTAGGGTTTTCATTGACTAGCTTTTCCGCCAGCTGTGTCTGTGGTATTGGAAGGGAATTACTGACACGAGGCTTACTTGCTTACGGCGGCGCGTGAGTGAAAAACCGTGATTTCAGCTTGGCAGCGACGGTGGTATTGGTCGGTATGTACGTACTGTTGCGGAGTTTGGGGTTGGCTTTTAGAGATGAAATTGCCAAATGGTCCTTTCTGAGAACGACAGTTAGGGTTCTTCAGCGCTTCTCCTGTTCTTGGGAGGGCCGCCGGCCCGCAAGGTGAGATACAAGGGTTTTTTTTGGTCTGATAAATTAAATAAAAGGAAAAAAAAATGGGTATGTTTATAGTGGGCTGGCAAAAGAGAAAAATACGGACCAAATCTATGAATGCCCAAATATAAACCTAAATGATCAATGCGAACCGTTGACCGGATGAAAGGCTAAGGAAATCAATATAAGGACGGGCAGTTAGCTCACAGAGATGGTCAACATTCTATTGACCGAAAGTGCTATAGTGGGCCGGCGCCAGAGTAGGCATCGCGTGGGCCATGCCCAGTTTGGCCCACATTCCCATTCACGGCCAGTAACGGTCATCTCCCATAATTTCTCGCTCTCCCATAAGGCAAACACTAATACAACGGTCACAAACAAATTCAGCGCACTTCACACGAGGAAAGCACTATATTCTCTTCTCTGTCTATAGCAAACCCTAGCAGTTACAAAGTGTAGAAGGGAAGCAATTCTCCCAAGGAGTTGTTACCGTCATTAAAGTTCTATGCCAAGAAAGGAAGCCTACCCTGTATAGCGCGGGATTCAAGCATTCTTGCTAAAGGAAGGATACTTAGCGCCTCAGCTATAAAAGCCCATGGAGTCCTCACTCCGGGGCACGCTCTAACCTTGACGAACAAAAGGCACTCTTTTTTGCAAAGAATTCCTCATATGCTCACGCGGCATCTTCGCAAGCTCTCACGCTTACGGGACGCCAACTCTCTCTTTCTCTTGTTTCTGTCACTACGTTCCTTGAGAACCCAGTGTCCGAAACCAGTGCTCCTCTCGTGCCATAGAAAGCCTCTCGCCAAGAGAGTAAAGCTTCTGCCACAAATGCTCCTTATTTGTCTTACTATTCATCTTTTCAACCTTAACCTTTTCAATTTTTGGAAGACTGTTTACTGATTTGAGTATCGGAGTATTTTCAGTGGGACAACATCTCACCGACACTTGATCTCTCATTTGTTGTAGTGGTGTGTAGGATTTAGATTCTGTGAACGGAGTCGAATTCAACGATCGTCTTAACTCGAACCTGTTAGAAACTTGGATCTAGGACGCATTATTGACGCTGTCTGTGGGAAGCGCTTACAAAAGCCTACCACCTTGCTCAGCTACTTTCTTCAGCCACAACTTCAGAGTCCGCGCCATCATCTAAAATGGTGAACACGATGGCATAAGCTAGTGAGCCCGCCAGAGATGTGACCTCACCTGACCAGGACCACGTTGTTGGTACCGTGGTCAATGGGACGGTTCATGGGGTACCTGTACCCTTCTTCCAAAATATGGTGGAGTATATGCAGAATATGAACAAGATATTCCAAATACTCTGCTCCCACTAGGAGCATGCACATCAGGAGGCTCCGTTGACAGCAGCCCCTGTGCCGGCCACCATGAGAGGAGGCCAAGGGAAGAAAAAACCAGCCAAGAAATCCAGAAGGCCAACCAACAGTCAGATGTCAGAGCCCTCACAGACCCAAAGCCGACAAAGGACAAGGAGCGTTCAGGCAGTAAAACTCTGAAAAAAGTCCGAAACGAAGGAACCCTCAGTATTTTCGAGTGGAATCGAGGCCTCAAGTCTAAGGAGCCTCCCGGGCCGTCAGATCTATTGGAGGCAGTAGCCGGCCGACAACTGGCCACACTAGAGGGAGGATGGAGTTGAGAACATTTCTCAACTCCAAAAGATCAGCCAGCGCAGCTCGAGCGGATCCAAGACAGGAGAAAATATGGAACCACAATGAATGCGCGATAGATCTGAACGATTCTCCTCTCTCAGCAGAGATATTGAGTCATCTAATGCAGGCAAAATTTAAAATGTCAGCCCTGGACTCATACGATGGGAGCGCTGATCCCATGGATCACCTCTATCACTTTCGCACCCATCTGAGTCTGCAGGGGTTGGAAGATGCAGCCATGTGCCGCTGTTTTCCGCTTACTCTGAAGGGGGACACTTGCATTTGGTTCCATCACCTCCCCTGGAATTCGATCCAGTGCTTTCAGGAATTGACTGATCTCTTCTTGGCATAATACGCCTCTAGCCGCCGAGAAGAGAAGTAGCATTGGCATCTATCGCACATCAAGTAGAAGCACGGGGAGAACCCACGAAAATTTCTAGATCGCTTCGTTGTAGAAGCCAGACGGATCCCTAGGCTCATTGAGGAGATGAAGTTGGGCAGTGTTATCTCCGTACTGACGCACGGAGACTTCTTTAAGCACCTGGTTCATAAGAATTCGCAAACTTTTCGAAAAGCAGAGTCTATCACCAAGGCCTACGTAATAGCTGAGGAGGCCAACATGGTTAAGCGTTCCGAGTGGATCGAACAGCCTTATTCTTTCCCAATTGAAAGAAAGAGAAAATACAACTGCGGCGACCATTCCCGCAGAAAGCATCACAGGACCGGACCACCGGAGTGTAAAGATTATAGGTCAATCAACCTGACGCCTCTAACAGACACACATTCGAACGTCATCATGTAGATCTGTGAGGAGAAGTTCCTTAAATAGCCGAAACCACTTAAGAAGGCGGAGGGAGGAAATCCGGCCAAGTATTGTCATGTCCATCGATCTTCCGAATACTCCACAGAAGATTGTAAGACCCTCCGGCAAGAGATAGCGGAGCTGAACCATAGAGGCCACATCACCAGGTTCGTCAAGAACTTTGGCCAGAGCTTCGGCACTGCAGGCGGAGAGGGATTAGAGCCTTCTCCTCCATAGAATAGGGTCGCAGTAGGAGTGGTCAATATGATCATGACTCGACCAGTCAAGACTCTAGTAGACCACAAGGAACTGTAGATTGGGAGGAAAAAATAGCGCACTGAAGACAATGTCATTACTTTTAGCGACGATGACCTAGAGCATGTAATTTCTTCCCACACTGACCCCCTGTTGTATCTGCGTTTGTCTTAGATGGTAGCGTCGACTACCTGATGAGGCGAGTGTTTATTGACAATGGAAGTTTATGTGATTTGCTTTATCTTGACGCGTACTTTAAACTCAGTTTAAAAAAGAGTCAATTAGAACTTGCCAAAGGCACCCTATACGGCCTTGACAACGAATTTGTGCCCATCCAGGGAACGGTTCAGTTAGAAGTCACCCTGGGCACGTAACCGAGAACTGTGAGCCATGTGCTTACCTTCTTAGTTGTCGATCTACCCTCCGTCTATAACGCTATACTAGGCTGCCCATGTCTAATAGCTTTTGGAACCGTCGATTTGATTTCGCATCTCAAGATTAAATTTTCAACAGCATGTGGTGTGGGCAAAGTGTTGGGAGACCAAGTCACAGGGTGGACATGCTACATGTCCCAAATCGCCCCAAGTGGCAACGCCAAGTCGACAGGAGAACTCGACGATCAAAACGAAGCGACTCTACAACAAGTGCAGTCTGGAGAGACAACCGATCTAATCTCACTGAACCCAAAAGATCTGAAAAGGTGTGTACAGACCGGTGGCTCACTCAACGTGACACTGCGTGACGAGCTGATCGCGTTTTTGTGATAGAACGTTGACATCTTTGCATGGATTCCCGTTAACATGCCTAGGATTCTGGTCGAAATAATAGTCTATAAGTTGGGCCTTGGTCCGGGTTGTAAGCCCATCTGGTAGAAGTAGAGAAACCACTTCGTGGAAAAATTAATCGCTATATGGGAAGAGGTAACAAAGCTGCTGGACGTCGGCTTTATTTGGGAGGTTTAGTACTCGGATTGGCTCTTGAACATCGTCCTGCTGAAGAAAAACAATGGAAAATGGTGAATGTGCGTCAATTTTATCGATGTTAATAAGGCCTGCCCGAAAGACAACTTTCTTTTATCCCGGATCAGCCTATTGGTAGACTCCACATCCGGACATGAGCTGTTGAGTTTCATGGACGCATACTTGGGTTATAACCAGATCTGGATGAGCTCAGAGAATAAGAAGTACATCTCATTCATGACGGACCAAGGCACCTATTGTTATAAGGTCATACCCTTTGGTCTAAAAAATATAGGTGCCACTTACCAAAAGCTTGTGAGTAAGATATTCGAAAAGCAGATCGACCGCAATATGGAGGTGTACATTGATGATATGCTCGTCAAGAGCAAGGCCAACAACGACCATATTTGTGATTTGGTTGAACTTTCGAGGTGCTTCGTGCACACAAAATGAAACTGAATCTGATTAAGTGCGTACTTGGAGTATTCTTAAGGAAATTCTTGGGATTTATCATCTCCCGGCGAGGGATCGAGGCAAATTCAGAGAAGATTAAGACTCTCACAGACATGACTCCACCACGAAGCATTAAGGACGTCTAGCGGCTAACCGAATGATTGGCGGCCTTGTCCTTCTTCTTGGCAAAGTCAGGCGACAAGTATTAGCCTTTCTTTAAGGTATTAAGGAGAACGAAAGCGAATGGATTCCGGTGGATGGAGGAGTGCCAAACAACCTTCGACGAATTGAAGCGATATTTGGCTAGCCTACCGTTGCTAACGTCACCCAAGGACAGAGAGGAGCTGTACCTCTACCCGGTAGTGTCGGAGGTGACCTTTAGCTCTGTCTTTGTACGCTAGGACTCTGACATCTAGCAGTCGGTCTACTATGTGAGCAAAACGTTGACCGACCCAGAGATGTGCTACCTACGCGTAGAAGAATTATCCTTGGCGCTTGTCTTCTCCTCCCGGAAGTTGAAACCTTACTTCCAGGCTCATCACGTGATTATTCTCATCGACCAACCACTGAAGACATTCTTCGGAAACTTGACATTTCTAGACAGTTGGTAAAGTGGGCTATTAAATTAGGAGAATTTGACATCGAATTTCGACCCCGACTCGCCATTAAAGGGAAGGCTCTGACCGACTTCATCGTCAAGACCACGATACCAATTCCTAAGGAACAGCCTGCTAAGGGCAGAGAACAACACAAGGAAGAGTCGAAATGGGTCCTTAACGTGGATGGATCGTCCACGGACTCGGGCAGTGGAGCCAGAGTAGTCCTAAAGACCCCAGATGGGTTTGAAGTGGAGTACTCGCTCCGACTCGACTTTCTGGCAACCAACAATGTTGCCGAATACGAAACCCTGTTGGCTGGGTTGAGGCTTGCTAAAGAGTGCTCAGCTAAACGACTGCCTGCTTACAGCGACTCTAAGCTAGTCATAAACCAGGTTAACGAAAATTTTGAGGCGTGCAATTCTCACTTGGCCAAATACTTGACCAAGATAAAGGAGGTCAGCTAGAGATTTGACAAGGTAACCCTTACCCATGTTCCCAAAATTGAGAACTGGAAGACCGACAAGCTTGTGAGGACGGTGGCGACCGAAGTACTCGAGGGACATGCAAGAAGTTCTTGGCACGCCTAGCATAGAGGAGTAGGAAGCGATGTAGATCTCTGAAGTAGAAAACTAGATGACGCTGTACTAGATATACCTAATAGACGGAACGCTTCCAAAAGATGCAGTCGAGGCCAAGTGGGTCAAAAAGACGACTGGCGGGTACATCGTGGTCGACGGATGGTTATATTGTCGTGGTTACTCGACTCCGTACCTCCGATGCCTCACTCTAGAAGAGGTTGACTATGCCCTAGATGAAGTCTATCTCGGGATTTAAGGATCGCATATTGGTGGTAAGAACTTGGCATTCAAAATCATGCGCCAAGGTTACTATTGGCCAATGATGAAAAAGGATGCACTCGAGTTCGTAAAAAGGTGTAAAAACTACCAGCTCCATGGCAATCTTCACCACCAGCCAAATGTTGAGTTGAAATCCCTCCAGGCTCTTTGGCCCTTCGCGCAGTGGGGGCTCGACATCCTGGGCCCGTTTTCCATTGCAACGGGACAAAGGAAATTCATTATCGTAAGCATCGACTTTTTCACCAAGTGGGTTGAAGTCATCCCGCTGACCAAGATCACAGAGTACAATGCTCTTGATTTCGTCAACTAGAATATAGTCAACAGATTTGGTGTTCCCGAGGTGATCGTCACTAACAACAGAGCCCAATTCTCAAAAAAGAGTTTCACCAAGTATTACACTAGTCTGGGCATTAGATTGGTCCACACTTCAATGGCGTACCTACAAGCGAACGGACAGGTGGATGTCACTAACCGCACACTACTCCATGGACTCATGACCAAGCTGGAGGACACTGGGGGCTCCTAGGTAGATGAGTTGTCCTCCGTCCTTTGGTCTTATCGAACAACTCCAAAGAAGCCAACTCGCGAGATTCCATTTAGTCTGTACTACGGTTTAGAAATGGTGATTTCGGTCGAGATCGGGCTTCCAAGCCTTAGGGCCGAATCCTTCGACTCGTAAGACAACTCCTAAAAAATTCTGGAACACCTGGACTTCCTAGAGGAGGCCCGTAATGCCGCCAGAATGTGAACCATAGCTTACCAATAACGGGTCGCGCGCTATTACAACAAAAGGGTAAAAGCGTGGCAGTTCAACGTGGGAGACTTGGTCTTGCGGAGCATCGAGGCCACAGGTAAGGTCGTTAATTGGAATAAACTTTCCTCAAATTGGGAAGGGCCTTTCTTGGTCTCTGCCATTCTGCGGAACCGGACGTACAAACTCCGGACCCAGGACGACAAGTTGGTTCTACGAATGTGGAGTGTAGTCCACCTCAAGCAATACTTCCGGTAAGGGTCCAGGTAAGTTGCACATGTGAATGCTTATAAGCATATGTACATCTTTTTAATTAATAAGATAAACACATTTCTTTTCTTTTATACAGTGTTGTGTCTTTCTTTTTTGCTTTATATGTATGTGTGTATGTTTGCTTCGTATGTTTGTAGAACTACGACCCAGACTACCCTTAAATAGAACAAGTATTCACCTGCCCGTATCTAAACCCTGATTATCTAAGCGTCCCGCGAGCGGTTGTAATTAAACTCTAGTCATCCAGGTGGCCCATGAGTGGTCGTAATTAAACCCTGATCATCTAAGCGGTCAATTAACGGTCAAACTAAACATTGGTCATCGAAGTGACCAATTCGCGGTCAAAATCTTAGGGGGCTCAACTAGCACATGCCATGACCTCCTTCACCAGGAGCAGCGTGATCAATCAACGACGGTTGTCAGAAGCAAAAGCTATTTGTCCAAAAGTTGGCCGCAACGGTTCGCACTTGGGTAACACCGCCAAGTATAACTTGTGTTGGCTTAAGGACCCAAGTCCATCAAGGAGGGCTACCAAACTCTCAGGCAGCGCTGATCGGTCAGCGTGCGCGCAATATGCTAAGACAACCGGCTCATGAAACAGCGTGCAGGTCGAGAAATGAAGAACAAGAACAAAAGTGCAATAAGGAAGAAGCAAATTGCCAAAACAAAAAGGTGCATCAAAGCACTATCCATTAACATGTCATCATCATACAAAGTGTGTATAGCATTTTTCATAACGTCTCACAAAATGAAAAAGGAGCCAAGAGACTCCAGACGGTGCCGCCACTACTGAGATATTATGACTTAGCATGGTGGTTCCCTGAGGCTGGTGAACCTCCTTGTGAATCACGTCAGGACCTCCGGCCGCAAACACTGGAGTACCACACCAAGTCGGATCTCTATGTGGCACTAGCATTACGCGGATCCAGGAACCTGACAGGGAAACAAGGATCCATGAGGGAGGCAAGCCTGTGGTTGAGATGGACCCCCTCTTGAAACTGCACCTCCAGAACAGTCGCCACCTCTTCAAGGCAAAGCCTCATCCTTAGCTCACCCTCGAGCATCACGATTCACTCCAAGGCCCGCTGGTGCACTTCCGGATCTTCTCACCAGTCGTCGTTGAGGATTGGGCCCAAACAAGTGGAACGCTCCCCCTCTTGAGTCACCTCATCTTCCTCTGAGGACGAAATCTCAACCATGTTGCCCTACACCTCATGAGGCTGACAAACAAAAGGGTGTTAGCAAGGGAAAATACAAATCATCACGGTAAAAACCCTAAGGACAAATGACAAAGGAAATACCTGATGAGAAGGCCCAGGGCGATCGGTGCAGGCGGCACAGGAGGGCTGCGAAGAGCTCTCGGAGGATGACCACTCAGAGGAGGAACCATAGGAAGGGGCAGGCGTGTCGTCTTGCCCCCAGATGAGGAGAGTATGAATGCTAATCATATTCTCGTCAGCCATGGAAAAGCAAGAAGAAGAAAGCAGCTGTGGAACAAGGGTCGAAGGCGAAAATTGCTAAGGAAAACCCTCAGAACCCTAGCCAATTTATAAACCAGCAGCATGCGAATCGAAGGGTCACATTGTTTCAAATCACATCGTCTTGGAACCCAGCGGCGAGTGCATCACGCTCCTGTGAAGACAATCTGAACGTCACTGCAGAAACCCTTAACCCGCAAAAGAGTAAAGGACATGGAAAAGACACGGGCAACGGTGGACGGCATCGTATGGGCAAGCTATCTGCCAAAAGCTGGTCGCCAAAAAGCTCACCGCCAGAATGTCGGCCGCCAATAGTTAGCCGCCTAAGTCCATGACAGCGTCATCAAGCTCATAATCACAAGCGAAGAGTAAGTCTTTCCTAACAACGAGATCCTCTTTGATAACTTCTGTAAGGCTTAGTCTCATTTGCAAGAACGTCCTAAGAAGGATGGGCGACTAACTCACTCACGATGCACTAAGTTGGTCGGAAAAGGTAACAGCAATGCATAAAAAGCAGTGATTAGTGCGAGAACGGAGAACATCAATAAAACATCTATTTTATTGATAAGAGTCTGCACAATTACAAGGAGTAAGAAAAGTAAAATCTACAAAGGAGCAGAGCCTCCAAGAGGAGGAGGAGGTGGCTGTCCCACGAGGCTCTCTTGGTGCTGGGCGAAGCGGTTTGAGGGGTCCAGAAGTTCCACTGGAAAGTTAGGGTCAACCACCCTTACTATGCGCTGGCAAAGGTAGACCCCCTCCCACAACCACGCTGTCATCATGTCAGAAACCTCACGAGGGTGTATGTGAGCAGTCAACTCGTTCTCTAATGATGTTATTTGCTCCGCGAGTTGGTCGATACGCCTCATAGCACTGTCATTTTCTTCCGCTAACAAGACGTTCTCCTCCCTCAGTCTAGATACCTCATCCTTCAGGCTAGCCATTACAGCTCTCGTAAGCAGAGTATTCTCATCTTTTAATTTTGCATTCTCTGCTTCTAGGTTCGATATCACAGATTGCAGCATAGCAACTTTCTCCTGGCGCTCTGCTCTCTGTAGCTCCAGCACATCCTCAAACCAGGCAATCCTTTTATCACAGTCGGAGATGGCCAGGTCCCGTTGACGCAGTGCCTTAGTGACGACCTTGCCAACTCTCTCCTCCTGCAAAGGCTATACCAGTCAGATGACAACAACGGAGAAGAATGGGAGAAGGAGAGCTACGAAAGCTTACCAGCCAGATTCTACGCTCTGGCCTCACTGGCCTGCTACTAGACTTGGACTTCAGGGATGGAGGACTGAACCCAGCAGCCTCCTGGTCAAGATTGACAACAGGCTCCACCGCACACTCCTCTAGAAGCCCAGTCATCGAGTCATTCAACTCGCTAGGCTCCCTGGCAGCTAGCTCCTTTGCCGTTGTAGGGTGCTCAAAAATCAACTCAGGAAGCTTAGCTGTCGGCTCAATAGCGGATAGTGTGATGACTGGCTCAATAATTGGCTCAAGTGGCAGGTCAGCTGCTGGTTGATCAGTCGACTTCGGTGGTTGCGCCTGCGGCTCGTCGGCTGGCTCCGCTGCCTTCGATTGCGGCTCATCAACTGGCTCCAATGGCTCCGCCTGTGGCTCATCAACCAGCTCCAGCGTCTTAGGCCGAGTCTTAGGAGCCGACTCCCTTAGCTCAAGTTACGGCACCAAAGCCATGGAGCTTCCTGCTCCGTTGCGCTAGATGACCTCAAATCCTCAGAAGCTATCTCCTCTCCTGAGCGATCGCTCGCTGTAGAAAAATGGCCAACTGCTACGTAATCAGGCCCAAAGGATGATGAAGAAGGCTCCAAAGATGCAGTCCTCTTTTGCCTTGGACTGAGGGGAGCAGTAATGGGAGAGAATAAGCCGGCGATCATAATTTTGGCTTTCCTTTTCCTCCTAGAAGCCTCCGATGATGACAACCTATGCTTCTGAACGGGAGATGGAGGACCCCAGTTGGCTTTTTTAGTCTCCTCTCGAGAAACCGGGTGGTCTCTCCTAAATTTTCCAGAGTACTTTCTCACTAGCTTCAACACCTTTTTCATGGTGTCAATCTTTAACTTCTTTGGCGTTCTAGTAAACTCCTTTGGTACCTTGTTCCATTCCTTGAATAAGGACCACGACTCCGCAACATAAACAAAGAAAAAGCGATCCTTCCAATTTTTCTGTGAGACATAAATGGCGCTGTTGATGGGGAGACCCCTTGGAGCTAGAGAAATCCAGTCAGCGTTCTGAGTAAATTGAAACATCACTCTCACGGCACCGGCTGTCAATATCTGAGAGTGATGGCGCATAAAGATGAAAATGGAACAGAGGTATCGCATGGCGTTGGCATGAAGCCATGTGATGGGCACCTGGAGAGCGACCGGGATATCGAGCAGCTCCTGACGGATTAGAAGACGGAGCCCACTCCACAAATGGGTCTCGTATACGGCAATGTAACCATCAAGATAGGGATAGGCTCTATCTTCCTTACCAAAAACCCTGAAAACAATCTCATTGGGGATGTTGTACTTAACGTACACTCCTTCACATCACTCGCGCTAAGAATAGAGGCAAACTGAAAAGCCACGGAAGCAAAGGAGAAAAGGAAACATTTAGAATTTTGCAGGAAGGAGAAAACGAAAGCAAGCGTGGGAAGTTTTAAATATGAAAGATGGAATGCTTAAAGGCATTTGATCAACAGAAAAAGGAAAAAATCATCTCGTAAAAGTACGCCCATCATTATTGGCACTTGTCACTCCCTAAAAGGGTGCTGGCGATTCGGATCCCTTGGTGGATTAATTGTCGGGATCGTAAACCCCTTGCATGTGGACGCGTGGCCCACTTTTGAACTGATAGTCTGGCGGTATGATGGCACGCCCTTTCAAACTCTCACAGTTCTCTAGATTTCATCCTAGACGGTCAACGATCCGGTTAACTCCTCCTTCAAAAGTTCCCCGGATTTCACCCTAGACGATCAATGAATCCGGTTAACTCCTTTGCTAGTTCTCCAGATTTCATCCCAGACAGTCAACGATCCGGTCAACTCTTCCTTCACAAGTTCCCTGGATTCACCCTAAACGGTCAATGAATCTGGTCAACTCCTCCTTTGCAAGTCCTTTGGATTTCATCCTAGACGGTCAATGGTTCTGATCAACGCTTCCTTCCCTAGAGCAGCGGATCTTGGCATACATCAAGTCACATGACCCACCATGAACATACTAGAGGTCAGAATTCAGACCACTAGTATGGGGCTAGTGATGGGTATGCCCAAGAGGAAAAAATAACCCAAATCCACGAAGGCCCAAATAAAAGCCTGAACGGTCAACGCGAACCATTGACCAAATGAAAGGCCAAGAAAACCAGCATAAGGATAGGCAGCTAGCTTGCAGAGACGGTCAACATTCTATTAACCGAAAGTGCTACAGTGGGCCGGCCCCAGAGCAGGCATCGTGTGGGTCAAGCCAAGTTTGGCCCACACTCTCACTCGTGACCAGCAATGGTTCTCTCCCCTAATTTTTCACTCTCCCAAAAGGCAAACACTAGTACAATGGTTATAAGCAGATTCAGCACGCCTCACACGAGAAAAACGTCAGATTCTCTCCTCTATCTGCAGCAAACCCTAGCATTTACAGAGTGCAGAAGGAAAGCAATCATCCTAAGGAACCGTTACCGCCATTAAAGCTCCACGCCAAGAAAGGAAGCTTGCCCAACAGAGCATGGGAATCAAACATTCCTGCCAATGGAAGGATGCTCAATGCCTCAGCTATAAAAGCTCATAGTCCTCACTTCAAGGCACGCTCAAACCTTGACGAACAAAAGGAACTCTTTTCTACAAAGAATTCCTCATAAGCGCACGAGGCACCCTCGCAAGCTCTCATACTTACGGGATGCCAACTCTCTCTCTCTTTTGTTTCTGCCACTACGTTCCTTGGGAACCCAGTGTCAGAAACCAGTGCTCCTCTCGTGCCATAGAAAGCCTCTTCCCAAGAGAGCAAAGCTCCCGCCAAAACGCTCCTTATTTGTCTTACTATTCATCTTTTCTACCTTAAGCTTCCCAATTTTTGGAAGACTGTTTATTAATTTAAGCGTCAGAGTGTTCTCGGTGGGATAACATTCCGCCAATATCTGATCTCCCGTTTATTGTAGTAGTGTGCAAGATCCAAATTCGGTAAATAGAGCCGGATTCAATGATCGTCTTGACTCAAACCTGTTCAAAATTTAAATTTATGACGCATTAAAAATATATA
>JAODPA010012656.1:737-38944 GCA_025585075.1 Nepenthes mirabilis
ATATATATATATATATGTACATGTATATACATGGTAGCTAGTACAAACGACCAGCAAGCAATGTCAGAGTCGGACTGCCGTAATATTTGAAATCATAGAATTAAGATGTAGATCGAGTTAGGTTTTTGGTACATTTGTGGACAACAATTAACACAAATGGATGCGAAGCTGCACTCTACAGCAAAGAGAAAACGGGGCATTAAAGTTAGCACCTGAACCTAATCCCATCATATACCCAACAGAATGAACAATAAAGATAGAGCTTCAATTTTAGAAAAATTCCTGTAGTTAACCGCTGATCGATCTCATTCCCGCATCAACAACCACCATCAGCCAATCAAGGTCTGATTCAGAATAACTTGGAAGAGATTGGGAGCGTAGGGTAGGGGAGTGGTTTGTCAAAAGTGACAACCACAACAGAGAAAGAAGACACAGATAGTGAAGACGAGGAAGATGGCTTCGAAGACGGAGACGATCTTGAAGAGGACATCTTGGATGAAGGACAGCTTGATGTTGAGCTTCTTCCATTCGAAGCCAGATTTCTGGAGGGACCTCCATCTCCAAGCGCGTTTTCTCATCCACTTGTTCAGAAACCATCTGTTTTTCGTCGATTCCATCCTCACACAGACGAAGGAAGAGAGGAAGAGGGAGAGAGACAGAGTATAGAGGGGTTGGGTGCGTGTGAGGAAGGTAGATAATAGGGGAAAACATGGAGTTGCGTCACACGTCTTCGGTACCTTTAAAATAGGGGATGCAGAAGGGTAATACTGGAGTTTCTAGAATCTGACTGAGGGCAATAAAAACGCGTTTGAGTAACTCGGGCCCAGGGGAAACGAGGTCTGGTACGACGACGGAAAGTGGGGATGGAAGATCGAACAAACGTTGGACGGCGAAGTCTCTCGGTCTCTCTCTCTCTTTCTCTCACAGAAAGTTTCAGCCTTTCAACCCTTTTCAGGAGGCGTGGTTGACTGTTTGGATGAGCAGTGCCTGGAGAAATTTGAAGCGGACGACGCACGCCCACCATCGACGGATTTGGGGTTTCTAGTCTGAGAATAGTTCATTCGATCTCTATTTTAAAGGGGTAGATTTTTTTAAATTTTTCTCTTATCACCCTGCACAATTTGTCCGGTTGAACTTGTTAAGTTTGGTCATTCATTTATTAGTGGGCCAACGAAAGAAAACGTCATTAGAGATCACACAGAGTTTGTATGGAGTGCTGCAAACTGGCTATAGCAGAAGGGGCGAGGATTTTGTGGAAATAAAGCCTGAGGACTTTATGTACCAAAGAGCCGAATACTTTGCGGAGAGAAGGCCCGGGGACTTTATGCAGTGAAGGCCTGAGGACTTGAGGAGAAATTCAGGAGTAGAATTCCGGTGTGGCCAATTTGCTGGAGAGAGAGAAAATTGATCGGTTGGCAAAATAGTCCGTCAACAGGTTGACCGGCTAGGAAGGCAAAGTAGCCGGTCAACCCGTTGCATGTAAAGAAGCAGTTTTAGGGCCTATGTCTGTCGGAAGGGGAATGCTTTGAGAAGTATTTAGATGAATTCAACCGAATTGTGATATAGATGTCAGCCCTTGATGAGAAAATAAATGAAGAAGACAAAGCGTTGGTATTACTGGCATTTTTGTCGGTGTTGTACAATCATATTGTCATGACGCTATTATTCGAAAAAAACACGCTCAGTCTGGATAAGGTCATCACTTCTTTACTTATGAATGAGTCAAGGCGGAGAGAAAGCGGTGAGACATCAGGGGAGCTGAGTCTACTTGTGGCGACTAGAGGTTAGGGACGTGGAAGATCGAGGGACCGAGGTGGCAAATCGGGGAGAAGCAACTGTTGGTCCAAGCTTCTAGAGAAGACATGCTTCCACTGTAGTAATAAAGGCCACATGAGGCGGAACTGTCTGCAGAGGAAGCAGGAGAAGGAGGGCAAAGGTGAGCATCAGGAAAGGTGGGATCATAACGATGATGATTAGGCCACTATTGCTCTCTGCGGAGACCTCTTGATTGTCCATGCGGGGGAAGCACAGAGCCTACCAAGTCAGGAAACGAGTTGGATGATAAATAGTGGTGCCTCACATCATGTGACACCGAAGAAGTCCCACTTCATGAGCTATACGCCTACAAACCACGGGATATTGAAGATGGGTAACGGTAACTTGTTGAGGGTTGTTGGCATCGGGGATGTTTGCCTACAGACAAGCAATGGAAAGAAGCTTGTGTTGAAGGGCGTGAGACATGCCCGGGCTTAAAGTTGAATATGATTTCAACCGGAAAGCTCAATGACGAAGGCTGCCGGACGGCATTCAAAAATGGCCTGTAGAAACTCACCAAAGGCACATCAATTATGGCAATGGGAAGTAAGGGATTAGGATGATATCTGATAAAAGTTTGGGTTGCCAAGGATGAAGCCAAAATGACTAACGGCGGCATTAGTCAATGGGGTAAGAGGAGGTGGCTTAGGTGAAGTGCAAGGGGGAATGATTCGACCGTGGAGAAGGAGCCAAAGATAAGTGGGACTACTCCAGGTTCAGTGGAGTGGAAGAAGGTATTATTCAAGCTTACGGAGGCCGACGTCGGAGTCCTAATTCAGGGGAAGCTGCCAAATGGTAGGCGATGACGGTCGCCGGGTAAAAGCAAAGGTTCCCTCACAAAGTTGTGAGGAAAAATTTGTTGGATTTTGTCGCTCTCTTGTAGGTAACTCAACAAATGGATGAGTCATTGAAAGATCGTGCAGGTTTATGCGAAATTCGGAGTGTTGTAAACTAATTGCAGCAAATGACCAAAGTGGCCAATTTGTTGGAGTGGGCAAATCTCAGAGTAATGATGCCCAAGGCCGAAGTGGCAAATGCCGAAGTGGACATTTGCCAAAGTGATCAATTTTTCGGAGTGAGCAAATGTCGGTGTAGCCAATTTGCTAGAGTGGCAATTGCCGGAATTGTGCACGAGGCCGAGGGAGAAGCCGGCAAGGCCTTGGCCAGCTGGGCTGTAAGGCCGGTCAGCAGGAGGTTGGCCGGATGAGAAAAGAAGCTGGCTAGGAAGGCCGGCTGACTAGAGAGGCTGACTAAGGGCGCTATTACAAAAGAGTGACCAGGCAACACAATTCAGAGAGTCGACCTGACGGAGCTGGTAGATGACTTTGCAAAGTGGGCACCAGGCTCTAAGGAATAGGTGGCAGGCTTTTCAGAGTAGGTAGTTGACTTTTAAAGTTGGTAGCTGACTTTACAAGGTATGCACCATTAATGTAGTGCAGGTTAATTTGTAGAATATGTGCCGTTTGTAAAAATATGGGAACTAGTGAAGGTGCATAAAATGACAAAGTTGGTGTGACAAATCATCTACAAAATTAGGCCAAGTGAGCAGATGAGATTTGAAGTCAGCGTCATTATAAAGCGTACTAGGCACATCAAAAGATGGTATAGCGGTGGAACGTGGAACAGAGGGTTGAATGGAGCAGAGTGCAGAAGGGAACTTTTGTCGTTTGCCGTTTGCCACCATACTTATAAAATCAATGTGAGTAGAGAGTACCACCAGTGAGAGAATGGAGAGAAGAAAAACAAAAGGAAAAAAGAGGGAATGAAAGTTTCCTTACTTTTGATATTATGTTTCTTATTCTGTCTCGAATGGGTTGTTGGTATTCTGTCTCAGAATTTTTGTAACTGATTTTACATAGTGAAATTTTTTTGAAGTTTGTCCTGTGATTTATCCCTTGATTGAGAAGAGTTTTTCACGTTAAAAATCGTTGTGCATTTTTGTATTCATTGTGTTCACAAAACTGGTAGCTGATGGCCGACAAGGAGATTCAGGTTTTTCGCTGCAATTGATTTGTGTGTGAATCTGGGTGTCGAACCCCAGCACATGCGTACTATCAATATGATATAGAGTAGTTGCACTTGGCTTTTTTCTTAAGAGTAGATTGAAGAAGTGGAACTCCAATAAGGACATAGTTTTGCAGCCTCATCGAAAGGAAAAGGGGCTAACCTATCCTTAAAATAGCTGGACATGTTCATTTAAAATTGCAGGTCCTCCGTATGTTGATCGGGTTTTCAAATATGGGTAAGATGGTGGTTTTCTAATGCATATATCTCTGCTGTGCATAAGATGCCTTGCTGTTTTGTTGTATCCCACTTTGTTCTGGTCTATTCATTTAATTATTTAACCAACAACTACAGTGTTATCACATATATTGTCAAAAGTTTCCATGAGTCGTTTTATGAAATTAGAGCTTTTGCGAGTTGGCAGCATGAATTGAGTGAAATTTTCTGTTGATGACCAACAAAAAGGAGTCAATGAAAGAAAGGAAAATCAGATGAAGAAAACTGAAAAGCGAGATTTTTTTGTGCACTGATCACCATGTCTTGGGATTTCTATGACTCAGTAATGAGTCTATTGATGACAAACTTGGCCGATTTATATCCAATCAATGAGTACGCTGTGTGGGATCTTAATCTTGAAGAACTAATGATTTTCTCTTGATGTCTAGTGAGAGAGGTAATATTCCTTAGATGTAAGGCCTAAGCACATTCTTACCTTCAGTTCTTGTCTACATTAGTTTTCTGATTTCAGCAGTCAACATTATCTTTCTTGTGATTGCATGACCTTTATATTGGAGTACCAATATATAAATATTTTTTTGATACATCTGTTGCGTTAGTGTGATTCAATTGGAAGTTTCCATTCTATCAGGGTAATGAGCTGCAAATAGTGAAGAGAAACTTAGTTTTCATAGATGCAGCAGTTGATTACATACTTTATCCATAATATACACCACACATTTATTTGCAAATATGGTCCTCTGCTACTAAGTTTTTATTTAAGATTTTTTTTGCCATTTATTCAATAATATAATAATTTTATAATTGGTGGTTGTTTGTATTCTGTGCAGGCAGGTTGCTTTGTTTACTTTGCAACATGTGAGGGATGGCTGTGCTGGGCTATCTCTTGTGGTTTTCTATTTGGGTGCAACGTAACTTGTTAAGACATCTCTACTTTATATGTGAATTAAGAACCCAGAAGATTTTAATAAACAACTAAGTTTTGCAGCCTGTCCCAAGATCCTGTTTCTTATAGAATTTCTCCTTATCCTCTCATTTTGGTATATTTATAAAGTTTTCCCAAAAAAGGGGATCAAATCCATGCCGAGGATTTTTTTTTTTTTGTGTGGAAGCTGTCGCGCATTGATGATGTCAGTATATATACATTTAAAAAATATATCTTAACATCAAGCCACATTGCAAAATTTTAATTTCTAGGATGCATGTGCTTAGGGCATGAAATCATGCGACAGCGACATACAACTGTGACAGTGGTGTTTTTCAACATGGCCATATCTTTTCCCATCAAAAAATTGTGTGAAGATTTTGAAATCAATAGGCACTAATTTAGTTTCACCACCTATGTTTCTGGTGGGTTATTGTACGGGGTAGATCTTGCCATCCAGCTGATGAAGAAGAAGAAGAACAATGTAGTTCTCTGGAAGCGCTGTTAGGTACAGACAGCAAGCAAACCAACTGCATCAAACACCAAGAGCGTTTTCCTATTCCGCTGATCCATGTGGGAAACCTCCAGAAGTTTGTAATTTTGGTGTGTTAAGGGCAAACATTTGCAGTGGGTACCCATTAATATCTACTGACATAGGCACAAAATCTATTCTAATTTTTTATGATCTCTGAAGGCAGAGTTGAGTGTTCTGTTCACAGGTGCTTCAATTCTGTACTTACGCCAGATTACAATGGCAGTCGTTTTCCTAATGATGGTGTTTGCTATGATAATCTGGGTTGAGATGAGGACGAATCCACTTGGTTCAGAAGTGGTTGCACAGGTATATGCATTGAGATAATTGCGTTTTAATCTATATTTGTGTGCTTGGTGTAGTCTTCCTAAGTTTTACTGGACTGGAGTAGTTTAGTAAGTGATGCATCTAAGCATTGCCTTACGAGCATGACTATGAATGTAGATGTTTGAGCCTAAATTGAATCTGGCTAAATGATTATCAACTGCAATATATTTTGATATAAATCAGGGCAATTTGATCAGCGTTGCACCGGAAGCCTTACCTTTTTTGAGTGAGATTATGCTGCAAGGTATATATGCCATGGATGAAAATATTATTATTATTAATTGGTCACGATCATATTAGTATCGGATTATATATATCGATATTAGATATATTAGAAGTAAAATTTTTTTAAAAAATTGTAAGTTGATAGTGATGCGTACCTGGATCCGACTTCGAATAGATTCGGATTCTTCTGGATGGTTTGAACCGGCTCCGTTCATCGAGTACGAATCCTGCACACCACTAAAACGAACGAGATGTTAGCGTTTACGGCGGGAGGTAATCCCACCGAAAACACTCCGACGCTCAAGTCAGCGAACAGCCTTCAATGGAAGGAACTGAAAGAGAGAGAAAGCAATGGGAGAGGGGGAAGGAGTGTCTTATTCCAGATGTCAGAAAGGCGCGGGTCCTTTCTCGTATCTGGATGGTGGGAAGGCAGAGAACGTGTGTAATGACCCGTTCGTTGCCTTGGAGTTCGATTGTGTTTGAGAGTTTTGTTGTTGGGAACCAGAGCTTACTTCTCAGAGCACTTAGGGTTGAATACGAACGTGTTTTTAGTTGCAGAGAGCTTTCGCAGTTCTGGGAGTTTCAATGTCTGAGAGCGTAATTGAAAGCGTGTTTGAAAGCGTGTCCGAAAGCGTATCCTGGATGGTGGATCCAGGGCCTCTTTTATGGCAAAGATGGCGATTCCCCTCCTTTGGAAGGAGGGATCGTCCTCATGATCTACTGTCGGCCTTCCTTTTGGAGGCTGATGCTGGTTGCCCAATTGTGGAGGATTGTTTCCTTCTCAGGCGGTCAACCACTTTTCAAGTTAGCTTCTTTCCTTCCCAGCATGTTACCGTTAAGGTTTCTTGGCTGGCAAGGAATTGGGAGGATCCGGCGCCTTCCTTATTGGAAGGGCGCCAATCTTGCAGATATTCCCTTTGAGATCGTGGAATATACTTGGAGGATCGTGGCTGGCCTCGTATGACTGATGGGCCTAAACGGGTCAGGCCCGTTACTGTGGGAAGGCTTTTTGGGGCCCAATGTGCAAAGCATGGACGATCAACGTCTGGGTTGACCGTCTGCGTGCTTGTTGGCCGCCCTCATGAAAGGCGTCCGTCGCTGGTCTCCGTATGGGCTATGGGCCTGAGTGAGTCAGCCCATTACTGTAGAAGGGCCTTGTTTGGGCCCAGCATGTAGGAAGTGGACGGTCAACGTCTGAGTTGACCGTCAGTGTGTTGGCCGCCTTTGTGAAGAGCGGCGGGCGATCCACTGATGGGCTGTGGGCCAGAATGGAATAGGCCCATCACTGTTGTGAAGCCTCTAGAGGCCCAACAAACTGGTCAACGTCGAGTTGACCATTTGTGAGTAAGTTGGCCGCCAGGACGGTCAATGCCAACGTTGACCGTCTTTGGACCTTTTAGTTCCTGAGCTCGTCTTCTTACTGGGCCGTCAGAAATGTTGACTGGCCTTTTTGGGCTTCCGTTGACCTTTCCTTGGGCCAGCCCATTATTAGTGTACCCATCACTAGCCCCCCATGCTGGTGGTAAGATTTCTGGCCTCCAGTATGTTCATGATGGGATGCCTCCCCTTACTTTGGGGATCTCATCCGTAAAAAGTGTGAAGGAGAGTTTGACCAGAATTGTTGACCGTTTTTGGCCAATTTCGGAGTTCCAGAATTGTTGACCGTCCTGGTCAATTCCGGTGTTCCAGAATTGTTGACCGTCCTGGTCGATTCTGGTGTTTCAGAATTGTTGACCGTCCTGGTCAATTCCGGAGTACCAGAATTGTTGATCGTCTTGGTCGATTTCGGTGTTCCAGAATTGTTGACTGTCCTTGGCCAATTCTGGGAATGATTTCTGCCAGCTTTCAGCCGGACTGCAAGGCAGGAGATGACACGTGTCTTTCCTTGGTTGGGAGGAGATCCGGATCATTAATGCACCAGAGATCCGTCCTTTGGTAGTGTCAAGTGGAGTGGCAACACGTGGTAATCCTGACGGTGCCATTAATGAGGGATGTCGTGCTGGAATCCCGTCCTTTGGCTGGATCGAATGAGGAGGTGACGCGTGGCAGGATTGACGGTTTCCTTTGCAAGCTTGGCGCTTAAGTTTTCCTTCCGTTTTGTTTGAAATCCGTTACGCCTCCAAACCTTTCGTCTTCCTCATTCTCGTTTCCCAGCTGAGTCCTTCGACGAAAACCCTAAAGCCTTTTCCGATCATGGCTTCCGTGGCGGATTTCTCATCTGATTTGAGGGAAAATGATATTAAGGCCTTGTGCGTCGAATTCAACATCCCGAAAGAGATGGCCTGGAGGGTTCCGGGCGTGGACGATAAAGCCTCTTTCCCACCGGAGGGCTATTTTACCGTTTACGAGGCTCACTTGAGGAGTGGCCTTCGCCTGCCGTTGCCGGAGGAGCTTCAGTCGATCATGGCGGCCCTGCAAGTACCCATTGCCCAGCTTCATGCCAATGCAATGAGGTATATCTGCACCCTATGCATTTTTGCCCGGAAGCTTGACCAAAAGTTTAGGATGTCCGGCCTTAGGGTTATCTTTAAGGTGACCCAGGGGGCGGAGTGGATTTCACTCAGCCCCCGTACGGGGATAAAAATAAATAAGGCCATCCACGACTCCCTGAAGAATTGAAAAAATCGGTTCTTCTTTGTAAAGGTGGGAGACAAGTGGCCTATCGCGCGGGACTGGGGCAAGGTTCCCGAGGTGCACCTTGGTGCGCCGTCTGCAACGGAGTGCTCCGCCTACGCCTGGTTAACCAAGGCGATACGGCAAAATCCCGACGAGTTCAAGAGGGACTTCTTGGTTTCCCATGCGGAGACCAAGAAGGCTAAATGGGGACCGCCGTCACCGGTTCAGAAGCCGCACCCTCCGATTAAAATGGTGAACCCTGAGGTCTCGAAGAAATTGATCATTCGACAGAGGTCCTCGGAGGAGGCTACTGAGAGGGTGACTGCTACGCCCTCATCTTCCTCTTCGCAGATTGACCTTGTGGCTGCCGGGATTTGCGGTGGACCCGGCAGCACTTCTGGGGCGGAGAGGTCCGTTGAGGACCGGCCGGCGGATGCCGGAGGAGTTATTCTGGCCCAACCTGCAGTGAAGGTGGTCCCAGGCGCTGCCTGGATGGAATCGGCGGAGGAGCCAGCTCGCGATGTGCCCGAGGGTTCGCGCGTTTATACTGTGGAGCCGTCGACGAGGGCTGATCCTCCAGTAGCTGCTCCAAGGGCAGCCAGGAAGAAAAGACCCGCCACGACTACTCCAGTGGCTGCAGGAGAGGAGCCCGCCGCTGCCGTCGATGATGATGAGTTTTTGGACCGCCTTTTGGATGAGGCAGCGGCGTGTTCGGCGCGAGAGGATGCTCCCGGCTCGACACCTCCGATTCCACCATCGGCTGGGCCTGGCCTGGAGTCCAGACCTGTGAGGTCCTACAGGAAGACCTACGAGGTATGACCTCTGCAGCTGCTTCCTTGTATTTCTTCCTTATGTTTACAAGCTCACACTTTGCTTTGGTCCTGTGCAACCAAGAAGAGTGGCCTCAGTTATCTCCCAGGAAATGGAATAGCGCGATCGCATCATTGCGGAACGGGAGGCTAAGATAGCCTGGCTAGATGCCAAGCTGGCCGCCTCAGGAGGAGAGCTCCGTGAGCAGACAGCCGCTCTTGAGGCTGTTATGGCGGGCGTGGAGACAGAGAACGCCGAGCTGAAGGCGGAGGTTGCTCGCCTAAAGGAAGAGGATGGCCAAACGAAAGCGAGCAACAAACGCCTCGCAGATCATGCCGCTGCAGAGAGCGAGCTGGCTACTCGGATGAGCCTCCATGAGGTCGGGGGCGCACTACACGCCCGGCTGTTGGATGGGCTCAACATTGGACGTCACGTCGCGCTTTTGGTTGTTCCTGACTTCCCAGTGGAGTTTATTAATTAAAGGAACCGCGCGGCACAACGTAAGGAAGATCTGGTAGGAGAGCCCCAAGACAGCCAGGGTGGTCCGCCAGCTTTGTAACTTTTTTGTACTTCCTTTTATTTTTTGGACCATATATAATTGTAACATACTTTTGTGAGTAATAAAACGGAAGTTCTTCTCAGCTCAGTATCTATTGTCTTCCATTGCCTTATGTATGTTCGTGTCTTCGTATTGGGCGGCCAATTTGATTGGCCGGCGACCGTTACTTGGTTGTCTAAGGAGCTGAACCCCCAGGCTTGGCAGGTGGTTGCATTAACCAACCTTGCGGTGCTGTCCAAGTGAAAACTTGGGCAGTCAGTGTTAGAGAAGGAACGCTTCTCGTTTACTGCTTAATCACGCCATCCCTCCATAAAGAAGGTTGGTGCGTGGGGTAGCCAACTTGGTTGGCTGGCCGCCTAAGGAGTAGATCCTTAAGCTGAGCAGGCGGTTGTAAGAACCAGCCTGGTGGCGCCGTTCAAGTGAAGACTTGGGCTGCCAATGCTGGAGAAAAAATGTTTCTCCCTTCGACCGTCGTTGACTGACGTTGCTGCTCCCCGAAAGGAGGTCGTCGCGTGTGCCATTCTTGCCCCCTAAGGTTTTTAGACCGCTATGGGCCACTTGGATGACCAAGGTTTAGTACGACCGCTATTGGGCCGCTCGGATGACCGAGGTTTCAGACCGCTCATGGGCCACCTAGATGACTAGGGTTTAAGACCGCTTATGGGCCACTTGGATGACCAAGGTTTAAGACCGCTCATGGGCCACCTGGATGACCAGGGTTTCAGACCGCTCATGGGCCACCTAGATGACTAGGGTTTAAGACCGCTTATGGGCCACCTGGATGACCAGGGTTTCAGACCACTTTTTGGGCCACCTAGATGACTAGGGTTTAACGAGAGGGTGAAGACCCTCCCGACTTAGGGGCAGTCTAGGTCAGGTGGATACCTGCAAGGCAAACGCAGTTCATATAACCTAGGATTCTATATGCTAAGTAAACTTCTCATTTTATCAAAGAAAAAAAAGCACACGAATGAATGCACATGAGCGAGTAAGGGCGTACCTGGGTTCCCTATTGGAAGTAGCGCTTCAGGTGGGTTGCGTTCAACGTTCGTGGGACCAACTTTTCGTCCTGGCTCCGGAGTTTGTACGCTCCGTTGCGCAGGATGGCGGAGACAAGAAAAGGTCCCTCCCAGTTGGGAGAGAGTTTGTTTCGGCCGGCCAGCTTGCCTGTGGCCTCGATGCCTCGTAGGACCAAGTCCCCAACGTTGAATTACCGGGCTTTCACCTTTTTATTGTAGTACTGGGCAACACGGTATTGGTACGTTGCTGTCCGTATTCTGGCGGCGTCGCAGGCTTCCTCTAGCAAGTCCAAGTGCTCTTTGATTTTCTGGGAGTTGGTCTGCGGATCGAAGGACTCCACCCTGAGACTTGGGAGCCCGATTTCAACAGGAATCACCGCCACAGTCCCGTAACATAGGCTGAAGGGCGTCTCGCGCGTTGGTTCCTTCGGGGTTGTACGATAAGACCAGAGGACGGATGGGAGCTCGTCAGCCCAGGAGCCCCCCGCGTCCTCCAACTTAGTCTTTAACCCGTGGAGTAGCGTACGCTTTGTGACCTCTACCTGTCCGTTAGCCTGGGGATATGCTACCGAAGTGTGGACCAGCTTGATTCCAATGCTGGTGCAATACTTGGTAAAGTGTTTCCCCGAAAATTAGGTCCCGTTGTCGGTCACCACAACCTCTGGGACGCCGAACCTGCAGACAATGCTCTGGCGGAGAAACTCTAGAGCATTGTATTCTGTGATCTTTGCAAGCGGGGTAGGTTCGACCCACTTAGTGAAGTAGTCGATGCCCGCTATGATAAACTTCCTTTGCCCCGTGGCAATGGAAAATGGGCCGAGAATGTCAAGCCCCCATTGCGCGAAGGGCCAGGGGGCTTGAAGGGACTTCAGGTCAGCGGACGGCTGGTGATGGAGGTTGCCATGAAGTTGGCAGCTCTCACACTTCTTAACAAACTCAAGCGCGTCCTTTTTCATTGAGGGCTAGTAATAGCCCTGTCGCATAATTTTGAAGGCTAGGTTCTTCCCGCCTACGTGTGATCCACATATCCCGAGGTGAACTTCGCCCAGCGCGTAGTCAGGCTCCTCGGGAGATGGACAACGGAGATACGGAGTTGAATATCCGCGGCGATACAGCCGCCCGTCAACTACCGTGTACCAGCCAGCTGTCTTTTTAATTTGCTTGGCCTTCTCAGTGTCCTCCGGGAGTGTTCCGTCGGTCAAGTATCTAAGGTAAGGAGTCATCCAGTTTTCCGTCTCAAAAATTTGCATGGCCTCCTGTTTTTCTATGCTCGGAGCGTTCAGAGTCTCCCGCATGTCCCTTGAATATTGCTCTGGGTTCTCGGCAGCAGTTGCTCTAGTCAGCCGGTCTGCCTTCCAGTTTTCAGTTCGAGGGATGTGAACCAGGGTCAGCTTGTCGAAGCCCTGGGTGGTCTCCTTTGCCTTTGCCATGTACCTGGCCAAGGAAGGGTTGTTTGCCTCAAAGCCCCCATTGACCTGGTTGACGATTAATTCGGAGTCGCTGTGGACTGCCAACCTCTTGGCAGAGCACTCCTTTGCCAATCGCAAGCCAACCAGTAGGGCTTCGTACTCAGCGACGTTGTTGGTTGCTGGGAAATCAAGTTTCAGAGAATACTTGATCTCGAATCCATCAGGGGTCGTTAGGATCACCCCTGCTCCACAGCCACTGTCCGTGGACGATCCGTTCACGTGGAGTGTCCATTCTGGGGCCCCACCGGGCTGCTCTTCGTTTTCTGCGGGCTGTTCCTCTTGAATGGGTGCTGTGGTCTCAACGATGAAGTCGGCCAGAGCCTGCGCCTTTATGGCAGGTCTGGGCCTGAACTCAATGTCGA
The DNA here is from genome assembly GCA_025585075.1 of Nepenthes mirabilis. Taxonomy (NCBI): domain Eukaryota; kingdom Viridiplantae; phylum Streptophyta; class Magnoliopsida; order Caryophyllales; family Nepenthaceae; genus Nepenthes; species Nepenthes mirabilis. The sequence continues at coordinate 13,638 of JAODPA010012656.1, forward strand.
ACTCACCCAATTCGATGGCCCACTTTACCAATCGCCCCGAAACGTCGGGCTTTTGGAGTATGCCTTTCAGTGGCTGGTCCGTAAGGACCACTACGCGATGCGCCTGAAAGTATGGCCTCAATTTTCGCGCTGCGAAGATAAGTGCCAGTGCCATTTTTTCAGCGCGCGGGTAGCGAGTTTCTGGGCCGGTCAACGTTTTGCTCACGTAATAGACCGGCTGCTGGATATCGGACTCCTGGCGCACAAGGACGGAGCTGAGGGACGCTTCCGATACTGCCAAGTAAAGGTACAGCTCCTCTCCGTCTTTGGGTGATGCTAACAACGGTGGGCTGGCCAGATACTGCTTCAACTCATCGAAGGCGGTCTGGCAGTCAGCCGTCCACTGGAATCCGTTAGACTTTGTCCCTCTTAAGGCTTTAAAGAAGGGCTGGTACTTGTCTCCAGACTTCGCGAGGAAGCGGGACAGAGCAGCCAGCCGCCCAGTCAATCGCTGGACGTCTTTTACGTTTCTCGGGGGAGCCATGTCAGCCAGGGCCTTAATCTTTTCTGGGTTTGCCTCAATCCCTCGCTGGGAGACGATGAAACCCAAGAACTTCCCCGAGGCTACCCCGAAGACACACTTGGCTGGATTTAGTTTCATTTGGTGCTGGCGGAGCACCCCAAATGACTCTTCTAGGTCACGTATGTGGTCGCCCGTGACTCTACTCTTTATGAGCATGTCGTCGATGTAGACCTCCATGTTGCGACCGATTTGCTTTTCGAACATCCTGTTCACTAGCCGCTGGTAGGTGGCTCCAGCGTTTTTTAACCCGAAGGGCATGACCCTATAGCAATAGGTGCCCTGGTCCGTCATAAAGGAGGTATACTCCTCGTCTTCTGGACTCATTCTGATCTGGTTGTAGCCCGAATAAGCATCCATGAAGCTTAGCAGTTCATGCCCTGCCGTGGAGTCAACCAGCAGGTCAATCCGGGGCAAGGGAAAGCTGTACTTCGGGCAAGCCTTGTTGACGTTGGTAAAATTGACGCACATTCGCCATTTCCCGTTGCTCTTTTTGACCAGGACGACGTTTGAGAGCCAATTCATTGCGTAGCGGCCCGGTAAGTGAGCCGCCAATCTGGACACACTTATTCGGTTCCCCCGGGTCCAGTGGGACCAGATCTGTGGCTTCACCGGGTTGTGCCTGCTGCAAGGTGGTTTCGTCTCGGTGATCGAGTTCTTCCACCGTGCCAGTTCTGCCACTTGGAGCAATCTGGGCCATGTAACAGGTCCGCCCAGTGACCTGATCTCCCAGAACTTCTCCGACGCCGTAGGGCGTTGGGAATTTTATTTTCAGATGTGGAATTGACGTGACTGTCCCAAACGCCGCTAGGCATGGCCTGCCTAGTATCGCGTTGTACACAGAGGGCAGGTCTACCACTAGAAAGGTTAGCATGCCACTTGCTGTTTTTGGGTAGGTGCCCAGGGTGACCTCCAGTTGGATTGTCCCTTGAACGGGCACCAGTTCATTGTCAAGGCTGTATAAGGGTCCTTCAGCAAGTTTTAGTTGATTCTTTTTTAGGCATAATCTAAAGAACGCGTCCAAATAGAGCAAGTCCTTAGAGGTACCATTATCAATAAAGGCTCGCTTCAGCTGGTAGTCCGAAATACTATCTGAAACGAGTGTCGAAATTACAAGGGGGTCAGCATGGGGAGAGATTACATGGTTCGAATCACAATCACTAAAGCTAATGATGTTGTCCACTGTGCGCTACTTCTTCCTCCCAGTATGCTGCTCCTTGCTGTCCTTTGGGCTCCTGGTAGGTCGGGTGGTGACCATGTTAACCACCCCTGCTGCAATTCGGTTCCGGGGAGGCGTCTACTCCTGATCCTCTTCATCAGCCGCTCCTGAGTTCTGCCCGGGTCCCTTGACGAATCGAGTGAGATGTCCACTGCGAATCAGGTCTTCAATTTCCCTCTGCAGCGTCTTGCAGTCTTCGGTTTAGTGGCCAGCCGAGCGGTGGAAGTCACAGTATTTAGACTGATTTTCAGAGTCTTTCTTCAGTGTCTTTGGCCACTTCAAAAACTTTTCTCCACGGATCTGCATAAGAACATTGGAGCGTGTGTCTGTCAAGGGTGTGAAAGTGGTGGGCCCGTTGTCTCTGCGTTCTGAGGGCCCAGTCCGGCGCTATTTCTGGCGGGGATGTTCTCCGCCACTGTATTTTCTTTTCCCATCACCAGGGAATGGTCGAGGCTGATCCGCCCGCTCAGAACGTTTTGTCTCGTTGGCCTCTTTTGCTGCTGCGTAGGTCCTGGTGATGGATTCCGCCTTACGGAAAGTCTGAGGATTTTTGTGGGCAAGGTGCTTGAAAAAGTCACCGTAAGTCAGCGCTGAGATGAAGCTGCCCAACTTCTTCTCCTCAGTAATCCTGGGAATCCTTCTGGCCTCAGCCACGAAGCGATTCAGGAAGCGTCGTGGGTTCTCTCCCGGTTTCTGCTTTATGTGGGAGCAGTGCCACGGCTGTTTCTCTTCCCGTCGGCTCGATGTATACTGAGCCAGGAAGAGGTCCGTGAGATCACGGAAGCTGCAGACAGAACCTGAAGGGAGATGGTAAAACTAGATTCTGGCGTCTCCCTTCAGCGTGAGTGGAAAGCAGCGGCACATCGCCGAGTCTTCTAGCCCTTGTAGACTTAGATGGGTGCGGAAGTGATCCAGGTGGTCAATCGGATCACTGCCCCCATTATATAAGTCAAGGGACGGCATCTTGAACTTGGACGGTAGTGGACGACTCAAGATTTCTGCAGTGAAAGGCGATCTGTCCAAGTCAATGGCGCGCTCGTCATTCTGGAACACATGGTTCCAGATTTGGTCCACTCGCGGATCGGCACGAGTGGCGTTTGCTGATCTCTTGGAGTTGAGGAAATTCCTCAACTCCGTCTTGTTTCCGGCGGGTTCAGCAGCCGGTCGGCTGCTGCCTCCTGTGGATCTGGCAGTCCTGGAGGCTCGCTCCTGGACTGTGTGGCGGTCCTCTGCCCGAGAGTATCGAGGATTTCTCCGTTCTGGGCTCTCTGTCGGAGACGTACTCCCGGAGCGTTCCATTGGCCTGTTCTGGCTAGGGACGCGGGAGGACGCTGGAGCCAGATTGTTTCCAGCTTTTGCGGGCCTCTTGGCCGGCTTCTTCTTCCTCTGGCCACCTTTTTTGGTGGCAGGAGCGGGAATTACCGCTGGTGGAGCCGCTTGTTGTTGCTGTTCTTTCTGCTCACAAAGCAGTTGGAGCAGGCGATTGTTAGCCTGCATCTGCTCCACCAGTTGTTGAATGTAAGGCGGTGGAACTCCGCCTGTGGCCCCGTTGACCAGGACGTCAGCAGCATGATCCTGGTCGGGATTAGCAGTCTCTCTAGCGGGGTCGCTAGCCTGTGCTCTCGTGTTCACCATTGTTGAAGCAGAAGGTGACAGAGAGAGTTTGTGCAGATTCTTTGTGGTAGGCTTTTCGTAAGCGCTTCCCACAGACGGCGCCAATGATGCGTACCTGGATCCGACTTCGAACAGATTCGGATTCTTCTGGATGGTTTGAACCGGCTCCGTTCACCGAGTACGAATCCTGCACACCACTAAAACGAACGAGAGGTCAGCGTTTACGGCGGGAGGTAATCCCACCGAAAACACTCCGACGCTCAAGTCAGCGAACAGCCTTCAATGGAAGGAACTGAAAGAGAGAGAAAGCAATGGGAGAGGGGAAAGGAGTGTCTTGTTCCAGATGTCAGAAAGGCGCGGGTCCTTTCTCGTATCTGGATGGTGGGAAGGTAGAGAACGTGTGTAATGACCCGTTCGTTGTCTTGGAGTTCGATTGTGTTTGAGAGTTTTGCTGCTGGGAACCAGAGCTTGTTTCTCAGAGCACTTAGGGTTGAATACGAACGTGTTTTTAGTTGCAGAGAGCTTTCGCAGTTCTGGGAGTTTCAATGTCTGAGAGCGTAATTGAAAGCGTGTTTGAAAGCGTGTCCTGGATGGTGGATCTAGGGCCTCTTTTATGGCAAAGATGGCGATCCATCTCCTTTGGAAGGAGGGATCGTCCTCATGATCTGCTGTCGGCCTTCCTTTTGGAGGCTGATGCTGGTTGCCCAATTTTGGAGGATTGTTTCCTTCTCAGGCGGTCAACCGCTTTCCAAGTTAGCTTCTTTCCTTCCCAGCATGTTATTGTTAAGGGTCCTTGGCTGGCAAGAAATTGGGAGGATCTGGCGCCTTCCTTATTGGAAGGGCGCCAATCTTGCAGATATTCCCTTTGAGATCGTGGAATATCCTTGGAGGATCGTCGCTGGCCTTGTATGACTGATGGGCCTAAACGGGTCAGGCCCGTTACTGTGGGAAGGCTTTTTGGGGCCCAATGTGCAAAGCGCGAACGGTCAACGTCTGGGTTGACCGTCTGTATGCTTGTTGGCCGCCCTCATGAAAGGCGTCCGTCACTGGCCTCCGTATGGGCTATGGGCCTGAGTGAGTCAGGCCCATTACTGTAGAAGGGCCTTGTTTGGGCCCAGCATGTAGGAAGCGGACGGTCAACGTCTGAGTTGACCGTCAGTGTGTTGGCCGCCTTTGTGGAGAGCGGCGGGCGATCCACTGATGGGCTGTGGGCCAGAATGGAATAGGCCCATCACTGTTGCGAAGCCTCTAGAGGCCCAACAAACTGGTCAACGCCGAGTTGACCATTTGTGAGTAAGTTGGCCGCCAGGACGGTCAATGCCAACGTTGACCGTCTTTGGGCCTTTTAGTTCCTGAGCCCGTCTTCTTATTGGGCCGTCAGAAATGTTGACTGGCCTTTTTGGGCTTCCGTTGACCTTTCCTTGGGCCAGCCCATTATTGGTGTACCCATCAGATAGTATTATATTGACTAATATTTTAAATAACAGCCGATATATCACAAATATGAAAATATATCACAATATTATTGCAAAATTGTAAGATATCGATATCAGGGGGATTCGATACCGATACATTAAAAATTTACTTTAAGATATCTTCTTTGGATATGTTACAGTCCAGATTATTGATATAAAATTTAACCAAATTAGGTCCTAATAACCTGGTCTACTGTATTGCATAAAACTTTATTAGTTAAAATATAATTAAATTCACTCTAATTTGACATTTGAATTCCTAAACCTGTTCAACTGTAAAATATAATTCAATATTCCAAATCATAGTAGGCACCAAAAATTAAACAATACATAAAACCAACAAAAAATATGGCCACATAGCTACACTTTATCAAGTCATACATGCCTGATGCGTACCTGGATCCGACTTCGAAAAGATTCGGATTCTCTTGGATGGATTGAACCGGCTCCGTTCACCGAGTGCGAATCCTGCACACCATTAAAACAAACAAGAGGTCAGCGTTAACGGTGGGATGTGATCCCACCGAAAAATACTCCGATGATCAAGTCAGTAAAACAGTCTTCAAGAGGAAAGAAATTGAAATTGAGGGAGAGTGAAGGGAAACAGAGTGTTTTGTCCCAGATGTCAGAGAGACGCAAGGTCTTTCTCGTATCTGGATAGTGGGAAGGCAGAGAACGGCTGTAAAGACTCGTTCGTTGCCTTGGAGTTTGATTGTGTTCGAGAGTTTGGCTGCCTGGAGTTCGAGCTTGTTTCTCAGAGCACTCAGGGTTTTTTCAGTGAAGGCAGACGTACCCAGAATATGGATTCTATGGTTTATTTTATGGCTGGGAGAGTGATCCTCCCTCTTTGGAAGGCGTGATCCCTCTCGTGTCTCCTTTGGCTGGCTTGCCTTCTGAGCTGATGCTAGTTGCCAAGGTGGGCGTGATCCTTTCCTTCTGAGGAGGCCGACCGCTTTCCAAACTAACGTCATTCCTTTCCAGTGCATGGCCGTTGGGTTACCTTGCGGGCAAGGTATCGGGAAGATCTGGCGCCTTCCTTATTTGAAGGGCGCCGATCTTGTCAATATCCTTTCTGGTATAAATTGAGATCGTGGAGGACGCGTGGAAAACTGTGGTTGGCCGTCTGATGAGTGGGTGGCCCAAATGGAGCAGGCCCATCACTGTAGAAAGGTGTCATTTGGGCCCAATGTGTAGGGCGCAGACGGTCAACGTCTGAGTTGACCGTCAGTGTGTCGGCCGCTTTTGTAGAGAACGAAGGGAGAGTGGCTGGCGATCAACTGATGGGCTGTGGGCCAGAATGGAATAGGCCCATCACTGTAGCAAGGCCTCTAAAGGCCCAATCAGGCTGGGCAAGGGCGGTCAACATTGCGTTGACCGTCCCCGAGCGAGTTGTCAGCCAGGACGCTCAATGCCAACGTTGACCGTCCTGGACTTTTTAATTCCTGGGCCCGTTTTCTCACTGGGCCGTCAAAAATATTGACCGGACTTCTTGGGCTTCCGTTGACCTTTCTTTGGGCTAGCCCATTACTGGTGTACCCATCACTAACCCCCCATGCTGGTGGTCAGATTTCTGGCCTCCAGCATGTTCATGATGGGATGCCTTTTCTTGCTTTGAGAATATCGTGGGAATTCTTAAAAGTGTGAAGGAGAGTTTGACCAGAATTGTTGACCGTCTTGGTCAATCCCGGAGTACCAGAATTGTTGACCGTCCTGGTCAATTTCGAAATACCAGAATTGTTGACCATCCTGGTCAATTTCGGAGTACCAAAATTGTTGACCGTCCCAGCCAATTCTGGAAATTCTTTCTGCCAGCTTATTGGGCAGAAAATGACACATGTCCCCCGTTGGTTGGGCGGAGATCCTGGCCATTAATGCGCTGGAGATCCGCCTTTTGTAAGGCCAACTAGGGAGGCGACACGTGGCGATCCTGACGGTGGCCTTAATGAGGGGTTTCTGCGTCAGAGGCCTTTTCTTTTGTGAGGTCAAGTGAGGAGGTGACACGTGGCGGGACTGACAGCGTCCTTTGTATGCTTGGCGCTTAAGTTTCTCCTCCGTATTTTGAAATCAGTTACGCCTTCAAACTGTCGTCTTCTTCATCATTACTTCTCAATTAAATGCCTTCAAAGAAACCCTAGAGCTTTCCTGATCATGGCTTCCGTGGTCGACTTCTCGTCTGTTCTGAGAGAGAATGACATCAAGGCTTTGTGCGTCGAGTTCAACATCCCTAAAGAGATGGCCTGGAGGGTTCCGGGCGTATACGATAAAGCCTCTTTCCCACCGGAGGGGTATATTACTGTCTACGAGGCCCATCTGAGGAGCGGCCTCTGTCTGCCATTGCCGGAGAAGTTAGAATCGATCGTGGCGGCTCTACGAGTACCCATCGCCTAGCTCCATGCCAACGCGGTGAGGTACATTTGTACTTTATACATTTTTGCCCGGAAGCTTGACCAGAAATTCAGGATGTCTGGGGTTAAAGTTATTTTTAAAGTGACCCAGGGGGCAGAGTGGATTTCACTCAGCCCTCGTGCGGGAATAAAAGTAAACAAGGCCATTCATGACTCCCTGAAGAACTGAAAAAACCGGTTCTTATTTGTGAAAGTGGGAGAAAAATGGCCCATTGCGAGGAACTGGGGTAAGGTTCCAGAGGTGCACCTTGGTGCGCCGTCTGCGACGGAAAGCGCCGCGTATGCATGGCTAACAAAGGCCATACGGCTTAGTCCTGACGAATTTAGGAGGGACTTCTTGGTTTCCCCGGAGGAGACCAAGAAGGTTGAATGGGGACCGCCATCGCCGGTTCAGAAGCCACACCCTCCGATTAAGATGATGAGGCCTGAAGACTCAAGGGGTGTGATCATCCGCCCAAGGCCTTCGGAGGAAGCCACTGAGAGGGTGACTGGCACGCCCTCATCGTCATCGTCACAGATTGACCTTGTGGCTGCCGGGATCTGCGGCGGACCCGACAGCTCTTCTGGAGTGGGGAAGTCCGTCGAGGACAGACCGGCGGAGGCCGGGGAAGTCATCCTGGCCCAGCCTACGGTGAAGGTGGTTCCAGGCGCTGCCTGGATGGAATCGGCGGAGGAGCCAGCTCGCGACATGCCTGAGGGTTCACGCGTTTATATTGTGGAGCCGTCGACGAGGGCTGATCCACCAGCAGCTGCTCCAAAGGCAGCCAGGAGGAAAAAACCCGCTGCGACTACTCCAGTGGCTGCAGGAGAGGAGCCCGCCGCTGCCGTTGATGATGATGAGTTTTTGGATCGCATTTTGGATGAGGCAGCGGCGTGTTCGGCGCGAGAGGGTGCTCCTGGCTCAACATCTCCGATCCCACCGCCTGTTGGACCTGGCCTGGAGTCCAGGCCTGTGAGGCCCTATAGGAAGACTTATGAGGTATGACTCCTGCAATGGCTCCCTTGTATTTCTTTCTTATGTTTATAAGCTCACACTTTACTTTTGTCCTGTGCAGCCAAGAAGGTTGGCCTCAGCTGTCTCCCAAAAAATGGAACAGTGCGAGCGTATCATTGCAGACCGGGAGGCTGAGATAGCCTGGCCAGATGCCAAGCTGGCCGCCTCAGGAGGGAAGCTCCGCGAGCAGACAGCTGCTCTTGAGGCTGTCATGGCGGGCGTGGAGAAGGAGAACGCCGAGCTGAAGGCGGAGGTTGCTCGCCTAAAGGAAGAGGATGGCCAAATGAAAGTGAGCAACAAACGCCTCGCAGATCGAGCCGCCGCAGCAGAGAGCGAGCTGGCTACTCGGATGAGCCTCCATGAGGTCGGGGGTGCACTACACGCCCGGCTGTTGGATGGGCTCAACATTGGACGTCACGTCGCGCGGTTGGTCGTTCCTGACTTCCTAGTGGAGTTTATTAATCAAAGGAACTGCGCAGCGCAACGCAAGGAAGACTTAGAAGGAGAGCCCCGAGACAACCAGGGTGGTCCGCCGCCCCTGCAGCCTTTTGTGCTTCTTTTGCTTTTTTGGACCTTATGTAAATTGTAACACACTTTGTGAGCAATAAAATGGAAGTTCTTTTCAGCTCGGTGTCCATTGTCTTTTATTGCTTTGTGTATGTTTATACTGTGGCGTCAAGCGGCCAACCTGGTTGGCCGGTTAACGTTGCTTGGTCGCCTATGGAGCTGAGCCCCTTGGCTTGGCAGATGGTTGCATTAACTAGTCTTGTGGTGCTGTCCAAGTGGAAACTTGGGCAGTCAGTATTAGAGAAGGTACGCTTCTCGTTATTGTTTGACCACGCTATCCTTTCGCCGAGAAGGTTAGTGCGTAGGATGGCCAACCTGGTTGGCTGGCTGCTTAAGGAGTAAGATCCTTAAGCCAGGCAGGCGGTTGTAATAACCAGCCTGGTGGCGCTGTGCAAGGGAAGACTTGGGCTGCCAATGTTGGAGAAGAAGTGTTTCTCCCTTCGACCGTCGTTAACTGACGTTGCTACTTCCCGAAAGGAAGTCGTCGCGTGTGCCATATTTGCCCCCTAAGGTTTTTAGACCGCTATGGGCCACTTGGATGACCAAGGTTTAGTACGACCGCTATTGGGCTGCTCAGATGACCGAGGTTTCAGACCGCTCATGGGCCACCTAGATGACTAGGGTTTAAGACCGCTTACGGGCCACCTGGATGACTAGGGTTTAACGAGAGGATGAAGACCCTCCCGACTTAGGGGCAGTCTAGGTCGGGTAAAAACCTGCAAGGCAAACACAATTCATATATGTAAGACCTAGGATTCTATATGCTAAGTAAACTCCTCATTTTGTTGAAGCAAAACAAGCACGCGAATGAATGCACATGAGTGAGTAAGTGCGTACCTGGGTTCCCTATTGGAAGTAGTGCTTCAGGTGGGTTGCGTTCCACGTTCGTGGGACCAACTTTCCGTCCTGGTTCCGGAGTTTGTACGCCCCGTTGCGCAGGACGGCGGAGACAAGAAAAGGTCCCTCCCAATTGGGAGAGAGTTTGTTTCGGCCGGTCAGCTTGCCTGTGGCCTCGATGCCTCGTAGGACCAAGTCCCCAACGTCGAATTACCGGGCTTTCACCTTTTTATTGTAGTACCGGGCAACACGGTGTTGGTACGCTGCTGTCTGTATTTTGGTGGCGTCGCGGGCTTCCTCTAGCAAGTCCAAGTGCTCCCTAATTTTCTGGGAGTTAGTCTGTGGGTCAAAGGACTCCACCCTGAGACTTGGGAGCCCGACTTCAACAGGAATTACTGCTTCAGTCCCGTAACAGAGGCTGAAGGGTGTCTCGCGCGTTGGTTTCTTCGGAGTTGTGCGATAAGACCAGAGGACGGCTGGGAGCTCGTCAGCCCAGGAGCCCCCGGCGTCCTCCAACTTAGTTTTTAACCCGTGGAGTAGCGTACGGTTCGTGACCTCCATCTGCCCGTTGGCCTGGGGGTATGCCATCGAAGTGTGGACCAGCTTGATCCTAAGGCTGGTGCAATACTTGGTGAAGCGTTTCCCTGAAAATTGGGTCCCGTTGTCGGTTACCACGACCTCTGGGACGCCAAACCTGCAGACAATGCTCTGGCGAAGAAATTCAAGGGCATTGTGTTATGTGATTTTTGCAAACGGGGCTGCCTCGACCCATTTAGTGAAGTAGTCGATACCCGCAATGATAAACTTTCTCTGCCCTGTAGCAATGGAAAATGGGCCAAGTATATCAAGCCCCCATTGTGCGAAGGGCCATGGAGCCTAAAGTGACTTTAGGTCCGCGGACGGCTGGTGGTGAAAGTTTCCATGAAGCTGGCAGCTTTCACATTTCTTCACAAACTCGAGCGTGTCCTCTTTCATCGAGGGCCAATAGTAGCCCTGTCGCATGATCTTGAAGGCCAGGTTTTTCCCGCCTACGTGTGATCCACAGATCCCGAGGTGGACTTCGCTCAGCACGTAGTCGGCCTCCTCGGGAGATAGACAGCGGACGTACTGAGTTGAGTATCTGCGGCAATACAGTTGCCCATTGACTACCGTATACCAGCCGGCTGTCTTTTTAATCCGCTTGGCCTTCTCGGCGTCCTCTGGGAGTGATCCGTCGGCCAAGTATCTAAAGTAGGGCATCATCCAGTTTTTCGTCTCGAAAATCTACATTGCCTCCTGTTTCTCTATGCTGGGAGCGTTCAGGATCTCCCGCATATCTCTCGAATACTGTTCTGGGTTCTCGGCAGTAGCGGCTCTAGCCAGCCGGTCTGCCTTCCAATTTTCAGCTCGAGGAATGTGAGCCAGGGTCAGTTTGTCAAAACCCTGGATGGCCTCGTTTGCCTTTGCCAGGTATCTGGCCAAGGAAGGGTTGTTTGCCTCGAAGCCCCCGTTGACTTGGTTGACGATTAGTTCGGAGTCGCTGTGAACCGCCAACCTCTTGGCAGAGCACTCATTTGCTAACCGCAAGCCAGCTAGCAGGGCTTTGTACTCAGCGATGTTGTTGGTCGCTGGGAAATCAAGTTTCATGGAATACTTGATCTCGGATCCATCAGGGGTCGTTAGGGTCACCCCTGCTCCACTGCCACTGTCCGTGGACGATCCGTCCACGTGGAGTGTCCATTCTGGGACCTCGTTGGGCTATTCTGCACTTTTTGCGGGCTGTTCCTCGTGAATTGGGGTCGTGGTCTCAATGATGAAGTCAGCCAGAGCCTGCGCCTTTATGGCAGGTCTGGACCTAAATTCGACGTCGAACTTACCCAATTCAATAGCCCACTTCACGAGCCATCCAGAAACGTCAGGTTTCTGGAGTATGCCTTTCAGCAGCTGGTCAGTAAGGACCACTATGTGATGTGCCTAAAAGTACGGCCTCAATTTTCGCGCTGTGAAGATAAGTGCCAGTGCCATTTTTTCAGCGCGCGGATAGCGAGTTTCTGGGCCGGTCAATATTTTGCTTACATAGTAGACCGGCTGTTGGACATCGGATTCCTGGCGCACGAGGACAGAGCTGAGGGACACTTCCGATACTGCCAAGTAAAGGTACAGCACCTCTCCGTCTTTGGGTGACGCTAACAACGGTGGGCTGCCAGATACTGCTTTAACTCATTGAAGGTGGACTGGCAGTCAGCCGTCCACTGAAATCCGTTGGATTTTGTCCCTCTTAGAGCTTTAAAGAATGGCTGGTACTTGTCTCCAGACTTCGCGAGGAAGCGAGACAAAGCTGCTAGCCGCCCAGTCAATCGTTAGACGTCTTTTACGTTTCGTGGGGGAGCCATGTCAGCCAGGGCCTTAATCTTCTCTAGGCTTGCCTCGATCTCCCGCTGGGAGACGATGAAACCCAAAAACTTCCCAGAGGCTACCCCGAAGACGCACTTGGCTGGATTTAGCTTCATTTGGTGCTGGCGGAGCACTTCAAAGGATTCTTCCAGGTCATGTATGTGGTCGCCAGTGACTCTGCTCTTGACGAGCATGTTGTCGACGTAGACCTCCATGTTGCGACCAATCTGCTTTTCGAACATCCTATTGACTAGTCGTTGGTATGTTGTTCCAGCGTTTTTTAGTCCAAAGGGCATTACTTTGTAGCAGTAGGTGCCCTGGTCCGTCATAAACGAGGTATGCTCATCGTCTTCCAGACTCATTCTAATCTGGTTGTAGCTCGAATAAGCGTCCATGAAGCTTAGCAGCTCATGCCCTGCCGTGGAGTCAACCAGCAGGTCAATCCGGGGCGAGGGAAAGCTGTCTTTTGGGCAGGCCTTGTTGACGTCGGTAAAATTGACGCACATTCACCATTTTCCGTTGCTCTTTTTGACCAAGACGACGTTCGAGAGCCAATCCGGATACTGGACTTCTCTAATAAATCCAGCGTCCAGTAGCTTTTTCACCTCCTCTTGGGTGGCGATCAGCTTTTCCACGGAGTGGTTCCTTCGCTTCTGTCTGACCGGCTTTCGGTCAAGATTAAGGCCCACCTTATGGACCATCACCTCAGCTGAAATCCCAGGCATGTCAGCGGGAGTCCAAGGAAAAAGGTCCGCGTTCCTTCGTAGAAATGCGATCAATTCATCGCGTAGTTGCCCGGTGAGTGAGCCGCCGATCTGGACACACTTATCCAGTTTCCCCGGGTCCAGTGAGACCAGATCCGTGGCTTCGTCAGGCTGCGCCTGTTGGAGGGTTGCCTCGTCCCGATGGTCGAGTTCTCCAACTGTCTGAGTTCTGCCGCTTGGGACAATCTGGGCTATGTAGCAGGTCCGCCCTGTGACCTGGTCTACCAGAACTTCTCCGACGCCGTAGGGCATTGGGAATTTTATTTTAAGGTGTGGAATTGATGTGACCGCCCCAAACGCTATTAGGCACGGCCTGCCTAGTATCGCGTTGTAAACAGAGGGCAGGTCAACCACTAGGAAGGTTAGCATGTGACGTGCTGTTTTCGGGTAGGTGCCCAGGGTGACTTCCAGTTGGACCGTCCTTTGGACGGCCACCGGTTCATTATCAAGGCCGTATAAAGGTCCTTCAGAGGGTTTTAGTTGATTATTTTTTAGGCCTATTTTAAAGAACGCGTCCAACTAAAGTAAGTCTTTAGAGCTACCATTATCAATAAAGAGTCGTTTCAGCTAGTAGTCTGAAGTACCATCTGAAACGAGCGCCGAGATTACAAGGGTGTCAGCATGGGGGGAGATTACATGGTTCGAGTCACAATCACTGAAGCTAATAATGTTGTCTACTGTGCGCGGATTCTTCCTCCCAGTCTGTTGCTCCTCGCTGTCCGCCGGGCTCCTGGCAGGCCGGGTGGTGGCCATGTTAACCACTCATGTCGCAATCTTATTCCGGGGAGGAGTCTGCTCCTGCCCCCTTCATCAGCTGCCCCTGAGTTCTGTCCAGGTCCCTTGACGAATCGGGTGAGGTGTCCTCTGCGAATCAGGCCCTCAATTTCCCTCTGCAGCGTTTTACATTCATTGGTTGAATGGCCAGCAGAGCGATGGAAGTCGCAATACTTGGACTGATTTCCCGAGTCCTTTTTTAGCATTTTTGGCCACTTTAAAAACTTTTCTCCATGGATCTGCATTAGGACATTGGAGCGCGTGTCTGTCAAGGGCGTGAAAGTAGTGGGCCCATAATCTGTGTTCTGGGGGCCCAGTCCGGCGCTGCTTCTAGCGGGAATGTTCTCCGCCACTGTATTTTCTTTTCCCATCACCAGGGAACGGCCGAGGCTGATCTACCCACTCGGGACGTTTTGCCTCGTTGGCCTCTTCTGCTGCTGCGTAGGCCCTGGTGATGGATTCCGCCTCGCGAAAAGTCTGAGAATTTTTGTGGGCAAGGTGCTTGAAAAAGTCACCATAAGTCAGCGCTGAGATGAAACTGCCTAGTTTTATCTCCTCTGTGATCCTGGGGATCCTTCTGGCCTCAGCCACGAAGCGATCCAAGAAACGCCACGGGTTCTCTCCTGGTTTCTGCTTTATGTGGGAGAGATGCCACGACTGTTTCTCTTCCCGTCGGCTCGAGGTGTACTGAGCCAGGAAGAGGTCCGTGAGTTCACGGAAGCTGCTGACAGTGCCTGAAGGGTGATGGTGAAACCAGATTCTGACGTCTCCATTTAGGGTGAGTGGAAAGCAGCGACGCATCGCTGAGTCTTCTAGCCCTTGTAGATTTAGATGAGTGCGGAAGTGATCCAGGTGGTCAACCGGATCACTGCCCCCATCGTATAAGTTAAGAGATGACATTTTAAACTTGGACGGCAGTGGACGACTCAAGATTTCTGCAGTGAAAGGAGACCTGTCCAAGTCGATGGTGCGCTCGTCATTCTAGAACACGTGGTTCCAGATTTGGTCCACTCGCGGATCGGCGCGAGTGGCGTTTGCTGATCGCTTGGAGTTGAGAAAATTCCTCAACTCCGTCTTGTCCTCGGCGGATTCAGCAGCCGGTCGGCTGCTGCCACCAGTGGACCAGGCAGTCCTGGAGGCTCGCTCCTGGACTGCGTGATGGTCTTCCGCCCTAGAGTATCACGGATTTCTTCTTTCTGGGCTCTCTGTTGGAGACGTACTCCCGGAGCGTTCCATTGGCTTGTTCTGGCCAGGAACGCGGGAGGACACCGGAGCCGGATTGTTCCCGACTTTGGCAGGCCTTTTGGTCGGCTTCTTTTTTCTCTGGCCACCCTTTTTTATGGCAGGAGTGGGAATGGCTACTGGTGGAGCCACTTGTTGTCGCTGCTCATTCTGTGTGCAAAGTAACTGGAGTAGGCGATTGTTGGCCTGCATCTACTCCACCAGTTGTTGAAAATAAGGCGGTGGAACTCCGCCTGTGGCCCCGTTGACCAAGACATCAGCAGCATGGTCCTGGTCGGGGTTAGTAGTCTCTCTAGCGGGGTCGCTAGCCGGTGCTCTCGTGTTCACCATTGTTAAAGCAGAAGGTGACAGAGAGAGTTTTTGCAGATTTTCTTATGGTAGGCTTTTCGTAAGCGCTTCCCACAGACGGCACCAATGATGCGTACCTGGATCCGACTTCGAACAGATTCGGATTCTCTTGGATGGATTGAACCGGCTCTGTTGATTGAGTGCAAATCCTACACACCACTAAAGCAAACAAGAGGTCAGCGTTAACGACGGGATGTAATTCCACCGAAAATATTCCGACGCTCAAGTCAGTAAAGCAGTCTTCAAGAGGGAAGAAACTAAAATTGAGGGAGAGTGAAGGGAAAGAGAGTGTTTTGTCCCAAATGTCAGAGAGACGCAAGGCCTTTCTCGTATTTGGATGGTGGGAAGGTAGAGAACGGCTGTAGAGACTCGTTCGTTGCCTTGGAGTTTGATTGTGTTCGAGAGTTTGGTTGCCCGGAGTCCGAGCTTGTTTCTCAGAGCACTCAGGGTTTTTTCAGCGAAGGCAGACGTACCCAGAATATGAATTCTAGGGTTTATTTTATGGCTGGGAGAGTGATCCTCCCTCTTTGGAAGGCGTGATCCCTCTCATGTCTCCTTTGGCTGGCTTGCCTTCTGGAGCTGATGCTAGTTGCCAAGGTGGGCGTGATCCTTTCCTTCTGAAGAGGCCGACCGCTTTCCAAACTAACGTCTTTCCTTTCCAGTGCATGGCCATTGGCTTACCTTGGCGGGCAAGGTATCAGGAAGATCTGGCGCCTTCCTTATTTGAAGGGCGCCGATCTTGTCAATATCCTTTTTGGTGTAAATTGAGATCGTGGGGGACGCGTGGAAAGCTGTGGTTGGCCGTCTGATGAGTGGGTGGCCCAAACGGAGCAGGCCCATCACTATAGAAAGGTGTCATTTGGGCCCAATGTGTAGGACGCAGACGGTCAACGTCTGAGTTGACCATTAGTGTGTCGGCTGCCTTCGTGGAGAACGAAGGGAGAGTGGCTGGCGATCAACTGATGGGCTGTGGGCTAAAATGGAATATGCCCATCACTGTAGCTAGGCCTCTAAAGGCCCAATCAGGCTGGGCAAGGGCGGTCAACATTGTGTTGACCGTCCCTGAGCGAGTTGTCAGCCAGGACGGTCAACGCCAACGTTGAACGTCATGGGCTTTTCAATTCCTGGGCCCGTTTTCTCACTGGGCCGTCAAAAATGTTGATCGGACTTCTTGGGCTCCCGTTAACCTTTTTTTGGGCCAGCCCATTACTGGTGTACCCATCAATGCCAAAGGTACTTAAAACATTTAAGTAGTTCTTCCTACAACATCATAATACATGAACACTATCTTCTTTGAATAAGACCCTCCAACAATGAACACCTACCCATTGGTCCTAAACATCAAAATGGCCAAGCTTGCTAATAAAAAAGGTGAACAATGTAAGTTGAACTAAAATCTTGGCAAGTAAATATAAGTCATAAAAATAAATGTGAGTTATCAACAATGTGCAAAAGGAATAACAAATCAAAGACTAATGATAAACATTACCATTTAGGGTGAATATATGAAGGTTGGGCCATGTGTTTTTTTTTTCTTTGTAAACATAGATCTTGTTCAACTATTTAAAGCTCATGAAGAGAGCTTCCTACAACATCATAATACATGAATACTATTTTCTTTGAATAAGACCCTCCAACAATGAACACCTACCCATTGTTCCTAAACATCAAAGTAGCCAAGCTTGCTAATAAAAAAGGTAGACAATGTAAGTTGAAGTAAAATCTTGGTAAGTAAATATAAGTCATAAAAATAAACATTAGTTATCAAGAATGAGTAAAATGAATAACAAATCAAAGACTAATGATAAACTTTACCAATTAGGGTGAATATATGAAGGTTGGACTATATGTTTTTTTTTCTTTGTAAATATAGACTTTGTTCAACTATTTAAAGCTCATGAAGAGGGCAGCCTACAACATCATAATACATGAACACTATCTTCTTTGAATAAGACCCTCCAACAATAAACACCTACCCATTGGTCCTAAACATCAAAGTAGCCAAGCTTGTTAATCAGAAAGGTGGACAATGTAAGTTGAACTAAAATCTTAACAAATAAATATAAGTCATAAAAATAAATATGAGTTATTAAGAATGTGTAAAAGGAATAACAAATCAAAGACTAATGATAAACCTTACCAATTAGAGTGAATATATGAAGGTTGGGCCATATGTTTTTTTTTTTCCCTTCATAAACATAGTCCTTGTTCAACTATTTAAAGCTCATGAAGAGGGCTGCCTACATACAATCTTTATAACCGGACTTTATCCACCATTATAACCCATTGATGTGTTTTCTTACGATCTTATCTTTTTTCGTAATATGTTTTGACATGTTATATTATATTTTTATCAATTCCTTATAATGGTTTATTTTGAGAAAAAAGTAAAAAAATAATAATAATACAAAACAACATACATATTTCTAAATATTAAGAGCAAAATAACTTACCTTGGCTTCATGGTAGAGATTCTCAATGGTTCATGCAATATAAAAGATATGCAAGAAGGATATTCTTCAATAACTTAAGAAATTTAGATTTCATAAAATTTTTTATAAATTTAAGTACAAGCCTTCAAATTCTTAAAACAATGGAATAAAATAACAATGCATGCAAGCTAAACAACAAAAACGGCATGGATGAACACATGCATGGAATGGAAGAACTTGGATTTTCAAATTATGGACCAATATAAAGAGAAAATTCAAAAATTTCAGAAAAAGATAAAGAACTTAGGCTTAGAATTCACTTTTTATAACTTAATTTCCATCAATCTTTCAAGGTTTAGCTTTAAAATTTCATACCACTTTTCCTTCTCTCTCTTTTCTCTAGAATCTCGAAGAAATAGGCTTAAACATTTATATACAGATTGGCACACGTATACTAGTCATGCACCCATTAGGCGTAAAGGCCAATTTTAGCATGCACACATGCACTTCTTTTTTGCCCATTACTTGCGAAGTTGTCAGAACAAATGTGAATAAGCGCCCATATTGCACTCATTAAGCGTAGATATACTCTCAAATAAGTTCATGCACCAGGCACCAACCTACTACTGAGCTCACAGGAGCTATTTTTCCTATGAACCTCAAGTGTAACCTATATTACAACTGGCACATAAGCATGATGAGCTATGCTCATGTGCTTATTAGACGTTGAATATAACTGTTTAATACTTAGGGTATCACTTAAACCCATAAATATCTTTAATAATTTGCTCAATTATTTTAATTTAATATCATATTTTAAATTAATACTTAAAAATATCCGTAACCTTAAGAGCATTACACTTAGTACATATTTTCTTCCTGTTTCTTATTCTATTTTTCTTTGCCACTCCTTCCGGTACAGAACTGTAAGGTTCTTATATGGAATAGAACTGATAACTTAGGGATGATTTTTTTTTTTTTTGGAAAAATGATGATGGTTCTGGAAAGTTAAATTCAAAATGTTTACTGTGCATACTGAAGCTATGCCGCCTTCTCTGGATTAGATCATATAATGGGAACGAATTGTGGGGCTAGATTTTTATATGGTCTGAAATTTGATGTCTTTGTGACACAACTTCATATATTTGTTGAAATTCATGGAAGTGCATGGGAAGCATAAATAACTCTAACTTGGTACAATAGCAGTGTAAGGTGCAGTTTTAAATTATAATTTTTTATTATGATTAATTAAGTTAAAAAAAGGTAAATTTTGAAATCAAATAAAAATTTAGGTTAAAGTTAACAATTAAACTGAGTCATGTCGAGTCAAGTGACGCTTGATTGACTCTTGACATGTGCACCTACGTGTTCTGAGTAAAAAAGTCGCACTTGAAGGATACTTAATTGACGCTCAATCGTACTTTTGACAGATTGCTTATGTATAGTGTGCGTCCGAGGGATGTCTATAAGCACTTCTAGCAGATTGCCAACATTTGATACGTGCCTAAGGGGACACTCATGTGCCATTGTGTTCTGCCTCAATACCTGATACACGTCTGATGGTTGCATGTGTACCAGTTCTTTATATAAACCCCAACCAACTGATTTTCAGTTATTTTTGTCAGATTTTTGAGAGAAGAGAGAGAAGAAAAGAGAAGAGAGAAAGGGAGAGAGAAAAGGCTAGAGGAAGGCATTTAAAGTGAATCTATGAATGATTTTTAGTAAATTTGAAGATAAAGTAAATACATTCCAAGTCTCTTTTTTGTTACTATTCCTTCTGATCTCTATGAGTATTTATTATCTAAAATACTCATGTATATTATATTTTCGTACTTAAGATATTTATTCATCACATGCATGTACTATCTTTCATATTTTTCTGTAATATTATATAAATTCTATGTCTTAATCTATGTACGTTGTATTATTTAACTGATTTTTTTGCATTACAACTTATGTATGTTCTGAAATCATATTTAAATGGTTCTCGTATACTTTAAATTTATACATAATGTTCAAGTATGTTTAAAATTACTAATGATGGATAGGCCCATAGCTGGCAAGCCCAATAAGAAAAGTGGCCCAAAGTCCAGAAAGGCTCAGACGCATGATAGACGGTCAACACGCTAGCGTTGATCGCCCGGCATACAAACAAACAACCAAATCGCTCCTTCAAGACGATCAATAATTCTGTTGATCGGAAGTACTGTAGTAGCAAGTCGCGAAAAGACGTTAAACCTAATATGGGCCATGCCCAATTTGGCAAGCGTTCCCATACACGAAAAGTAACGATCCTTTCCCTGATTACACGCTTTCCTTAAAGTCGATTTCCTCTAAAAAGGCAATAATAGATTCAGCGCCTTTCTCAAGAGGAAAGCGCCAGATTCTCTCTCCTTGCCAACAATAGAGTCTAATGGTCATAAAAACATGAAAGGAAGGCAGATAATCTGGAGATCCGTTATACCGCTCAGAAAGGAAACGATCCATTAAATCACGCCAATCAAGTCTACCAACTCAAAGAAGGCCGCTCAATACCAGGCTAAGGATCGCACCTCCCTAGCCAAGGAAGGTCGCTCTCCCGACCGTCTATATAAGCCTAGAGTGTCCATTCTGGAACACATGCTTTCTGATATGATCTGAACTACGAACGCAAATATAATGTACAATGCAGTGCTTGAGCAAATTTTCTCTCAATTGCTCACATTTCAATCCCACTCTAGGCCTCCAAATTATAGAGACTTCTCCCACTCTCTAAGAACCGTCCTCCAAAGCTTTCATACTTTCAGGACGTAACTTCCACTCATTCTTCACGAACATCGAGTCAGAAACCATACTCTCTACGAATCATGGGAACGTCTCTATATCTGCAGGCCAACACTCTCGCCAATCTCATTCTCTCTCTCTTTTACTTACCAGTTCACCTTCTAAAGTTCGAAGGCTTATTACTGACTTGAGCGTCAGAGTGTTTTCAGTGTGACAATATCTCGCCGGCATCTGACCTTTTGTTTACTGTAGTGGTGTGCAGAATTCAGACTCAGTGAATGGAGCCAGATCCAATCAACCGAGCGATTTCGAATCTGTTCAAAGTCGGATCCAGGTATGTATCATTGGCGCCATCTATGGAAAGTACTTACAAAAAGTCAACCGTGTTTCCCAGAAACTTTCTCCGATCAACATTCCTAAATAAAATTGTGAACACAAGGGCGCAAGCAAGCAAGCCAGCCCGAGATGCAGTCTCACCAAACCAGGACCACGCCATTGGCACCGTGGTCAATGGGGTAGCCGGTGGAATTCCAGCGTCTTTTTTCCAAAACCTGGTAGAGCACATGCACAATATAGACAGGATGCTTCAGATACTCTGCGCCTGCCAGGAGTAAGCACAGCTGGAAGTTGCACCAGCGGTGGCCCCAACACCAGCATTCAAACGAGGAGGTCAAAGAAAGAAGGTTTCAGCCCGATGGACCGGAAGACTAACCAGCGCTCTCGTGCCAATATCCTCACACGCCTAAAGCCGTTTAAGGTGTGAGGAACGAGGAACCAACTCTACTCCAGATGAAAGTCTGGAACGAAGGAACCCTAGATA
The DNA here is from genome assembly GCA_025585075.1 of Nepenthes mirabilis. Classification (NCBI taxonomy): domain Eukaryota; kingdom Viridiplantae; phylum Streptophyta; class Magnoliopsida; order Caryophyllales; family Nepenthaceae; genus Nepenthes; species Nepenthes mirabilis. The sequence continues at coordinate 34,824 of JAODPA010012656.1, forward strand.
ATATCGGTGGAATCTAGGCCCCAGGCTCAGGAGGGAGCCTCCTGAGCCGCAAGATCGGCCAGTGATAACAGCCGCCCGGCTACAGGACAAGCTAAGGAGAGAATAGAGTTGAGAACATACCTCAACTCCAAAAGATTTGTTAATGCCGCTCCAGTAGATCTGAGGCTGGAGAAGATTTGGAATCGCATCTTCAAAGACGACGAGCGCATGGCCAACATCGACAAATCTCCCTTCACGACGGAGATCTTGAACCATCCTATGCCGGTGAAGTTTAAAATGCCAGCCATTGACTCTTACGATGGGAGTGCAGATCCTGTCGATCATCTCGCTCACTTCCGCACCCATCTGATTCTACAAGGGCTGGACGATGCAGCCATGTATAGCTGCTTCCCCCTCACTCTGAAAGGAGACGCGCGCATTTGGTTCCATCACCTCTCCCAGACTCGATCTGAAGCTTTCAGGAGTTTGCAGATATTTTCTTGTCTCAGTATGCCTTCAGTCGAAGGGAGGAAAAACAGTCATGGCATATGTCGCATATTAAGCAGAAGCATGGAGAGAACCCACGGAGGTTTCTAGATTGCTTTGTGGCAGATGCCAGGCGAATCTGCCGACTCACGGAGAAAATAAAATTGGGCAGTTTTATTTCGGTGCTAGCACTTGGAGAGTTCTTTAGGCACCTGGCACATAAGAATCCACAAACCTTTTGGGAAGCGGAGTCTATCACCAGGGCCTATGCGGTAGTAGAGAAGGCCAATGAGACAAAACATCCTGATCGGCCTGAACAGCCTCACTCTTTCTCTCTTGAAGGAAAGAGGAAGCACAACAGTGGTAATCACTCCCACCAAAAGTGCCACAAGACTGGGCAGTCAGAGCGTTAGGATTACAGGCCCATCAGCCTGATGCCCTTGACTGATACGCGCTCCAACATCCTCATGTAGATCCGCGAGGAGAAGTTCCTTAAGTGGTCAAAACCACTTAAGAAGGCGGAGGGAGAAAATCCAGCCAAGTATTACGATTTCCATCGATCTCCTGGGCACTCCACAGAGGACTGTATGACCCTTCAATGGAAGATTGAGGAGCTAATCAGAAGGGGTCACCTCACCAAGTTCGTTAAAGGCCCTGGTCAGAGCTCTAGCTGCGCGGGCGGAGAAGGATCAGGGACCTCTCCACCACGAAATCGGGTCGCAGCAGGAGTGATCAACATGATCACCACCCGGTTGATCGAGAATTCGGCGGACAACAGGGACCAGCATGCAGGGAGGAAGAAGCAGTGCACTACTGACAACGTCATTAGTTTTAGTGACGATGACCTGGCACATGTAGTTTCCCCCCATGCAGACCCCATTGTTGTATCAGCACTCGTTTTCGACGGTAGTGTTGGCTACCAAATGAAACGAGTATTTATCGATAATGAAAGTTATCGTGATTTGCTTTACCTCGATATATTTTTTAAACTCGATTTAAAAAAGAGTCAGTTAAAATTTATAGAAGACCCCTTGTATGGCCTTGACAACGAATCAGTGCCCTTTCAAGGGACGATCAGATTAGAAGTCACCCTAGGAACGTACCCGAGAACTGCAAGTCGTACACTTACCTTCTTGGTAGTCGACTTGCCCTCAATTTATAACGCAATACTAGGCCGGCCTTACCTAATAGCGTTCGGGCCGTCACTTCAATACCACACCTTAAAATGAAATTTCTAATGCCATACGGTGTGGGCGTGGTGTTGGGTGACCAAGTCATTGAATGGACATATCACATGTCCCAAATCGCTCCTAACGACAACACCAAAATAGTAGGAGAACTTGACCATCGAGATGAGGCAACTTTGCAGTAAGTACAGTCTGGTGAGGCAACTGACATAGTCCCACTGAATCTGGACGATCTAGAAAGTTGGGTACGAATTGACGGCTTACTCACTGGCACGCTACGCGAAAAACTGATCACATTCCTACGACGGAATGTTGACATCTTCGCATGGACTCCCGTTGACATGCCAGAGATTTCAGACTGGGTAATGGTCCACAAGCTGAATCTCGACCTGAATCGTAAACTCGTCAGACAGAAGCGGAGAAACTACTCAGCGAAAAAGTTAAACGCCATCCGGGAGGAAGTAAAGAAATTACTTGAGGCTGGATTCATCAGGGAGGTTCAATACCCTGATTGGCTCTCCAATATAGTTTTGATAAAGAAGAGTAATGAAAAGTGGAGAATGTGCATCAATTTCACCGACGTTAACAAAGCTTGCCCAAAAGACAGCTTTCGTTTACTCAGGATTGACCTGCTCCTCAAGCTTGTCAAAGGAGCGGATGGAGTTTGGCGAGAGGCCTCAGAACCAAAGCAGCACATCCCCCTTAAGGGTGCTAGGGAAGCACTGGCATATCATGGCCTCATTCGCTCCCTGAAGGGACAAGTGAGTATGGAATCAGTTGAGATGATTTATCGAGTCCTTGCTCCCGTCAAACCCTTCTAGTACGGGCATCTTGAATTTGCGAGGGAGCGGTTTGGTCCGGAGATCCATGGCGAAGGGTGACCTTCGTAGGTAGACTGAGGACCGTGAGGGTCTCTCCTTGTGCAGGAGATCCCAAAGCACTTTCACCTTCTTCTCCATTGGTGGGTTGGACTCACACCTCTGCGCGTTGATGATGTCGCAGAGCTCCATGTGACCCTGTTGGTGCTGTTGAGCTTGCGCAGGTGGACGTGCACTGTTGGAGTCTATGGCCATCGGCCTCCCTTCGTTGTGGGAGTTACGGGGATTACGCTGCTCAAGCCTCTCCTCCCATTCACCCTGGCTAGGGCGGCTTTCCGCCACAGACTGGGCCCTGTTGTTGGAGGTCGCCTGGACCTCGGTGTCGTCAGGCTGATCTGATCTTCTCCTAGCGGCTCCCCTGTGATGCCTTTCTCTCTTGGAGGAGGATGCCTGGGACGTTGGAGGAGCCGCCCCCATCCATGGCGTCCTCGTCTAGTTGCGGAGGGCTTGGATCGCCAGCCTCATATCACCCATTTCTGCCGTCAGGCGATGCAGGTCGGGCTCCGAATGGACGTCTGCATGGCTACCCACTGAGGGATCATCACCGCTAGCAATGGCATCTCTTGCTGGGGCACTGACTTGTGCCCTGGTGTTGACCATTTTGCTACGAAGAAATGAGTGTGAGAAGGAGACGCTAGGCTTCTTGTCTCGTTCCCACAAACGATGCTAATGTTGCATCTCGGGTTCCTGGTTGCCGTACGGATTAAAGAGCCTTTGGATTCCTCGTCATCTAGAGGCGGTCGCGAGCAAGTCTGATTTTTGTCACTATGAACCTGAACCTTATACAACACAACTAATAAACAGAATGTCAGAGGCCCGGCAGGACTTCTTCCACCGAAGACACTTCGACGTTCAAGTCAGCAACTTTCTGCAATGAACGAAAAGGAGCGCATGCTTAAAGGTGCGCAGGAATATACTACAGATGTGTGTGGAGTGCGTGGATGCAGGAATGGGAGATTAGTGAGCAGGTAATGGGAGACCTGGCTAGTAGAATGTATCGCAGTGGGTGGCTAACTCCCAATGCCTGAGAAGGCTGAGAAGGTTAGATCTGGAAGATGGCTCTTGGAGTTGAACTCGCGTGACGTACCGTCAATTATCAGAGATCCAATCCCCTCCCCTATAAGAGGTGAGGGATTTTATAGGCCCATTGGTTGGGGACTTTAGGCATGAGGATCCCTGTTGCAAGGATTTGCTGGCCGCTGATTGTTGACGGTGGTCGCCGGTGTGTTAGTTGTCACCTTGTGGTGACAGGTTGGCCGCTAGGCGTCGTAGGTCACGCCTAGTCTACCTTTCGCACTTGGATTGGTCGGAGCACCGTGGGCAACAGCATGAGCCATGGTTGGCAGCACTGACCATCTCCTAGTTGGCTCGCTTCCTCTGCATCACTACTGTTGCCCGACAGCCTCATTAATGAGCTTCAGGCAACTGCCATTGGCTGTGAGCATGGGCCACCACGTAGGCCGCTCTGGAACGCTGGGCTTATTCGCCGTTTGGACCGTTGCTCCACGGGTTAGGCTTCGAACCTCTTTGGGCCTTCGCATTGGACCCAACACGGGCCTTACTATTTTCCTTTTTCTTGTTTTTAATTTTT
>JAODPA010012667.1:0-13447 GCA_025585075.1 Nepenthes mirabilis
ATAATGGCAAATCAGCCCACCTCACCCCTCCCCGATTCTTTCTCACCCATTGTAATGGCCCAGATCCTAGAAGATAGAAAATTTTCGACGTCAAGTTATAATTACCTAGGAAAAATGAGTTAAGGATAGTAATCCAATCAACGAGTGTTGACCGGAAGGCGTGATGAATGAGTAATCCGGTCAACGTAAAATGTTGACCGAAAAGCGTGAATGGAATGAAGGACGGGAAAGAGGAAAGTAATCCAGTCAATGCCAATTAGTTGACCGGAATATATTTAAATAAGAAACATGAATCCGGTTGTAATGGCTCAAATCCCTAAGGATGGTAATCCGGTCAACTAGTGTTGATCGGAAGGTGTAAAGAAGACGTAATCCGGTCAACGTAAAATGTTGACCGGAAGGCGTGAGCCGGTCAACGTAAATGTTGACCGAAAAATGTGAATGGAAGAAAAGACGGGAAAGAGGGATGTAATCCGGTCAACGCCAATTAGTTGACCGGATAATGTAATAAGAAAAGTAAATCGGCCTTAAGAAGAAAATCAAGTCCGACCTTGTGAAAAGAAAATCGGCCCTTGATAATGAAATCCAAATCGACCTGGAGGTGAATTTCCAAATCGGCCGTAAGGTATGAAATTGAAACCGGCATTGGAGCATGTTTTGAAATCAGAAAAAGGCCAAAGTGATATTAAGACCGGAGTGACATTAAAGGCCGGAGCAGCTTATGGGAAAGCCGAAGTTGATAGTCCGGTCAACAAGTGTTGACCGAAAGTCGTGAAGAATGAATTGAATGTGTTTATATGAGAAAGCTAAGTTCTGTGAACTAGAAATTTATTAAGAAATCTAAATCCCGTTAAATTTAATTAACTAGGAATTAATGAACTCCTTGGAAATGTAAAATCATAAATGATCTAATTAATAAGGAAACTTTTTGGAAATGTATTGCTGATCATTAATGATGAAATATTCCCCCTGTATTGCCAATCATTAATGATGAAATATTCTCCTCGTATTTCCAATCATTAATGATAAAATATTTTCCCTGTATTGCCAGTCATTAATAATAGTCATCATACCCAAGGCCTATAAATAAGAATTAGAAAAATGAGAAAGAGGGACGCAATAGAATTTCTAGTAAATGAAGACCAAAAGTTCAAGGCAAAGTAGAAGAAACCCAGGCAAAAGTAAAGATCAAGGCAAAGTAGAAGAAATCTAGACAAGATACTCACCCCTATTTTTTAAAGTTCATGTTTATACATATTTGTTACGTAAGTATATGATATTCTTATGAAATTAGGTATGTACGATGTTTGTTCTACTTTTGTGATTTATCGTTCTTAATCGCATGGTTAAAAGAAACTCTAGTATTCATGGTGTTAGCTTTTATTCTGTTTGAAGTATATGTTTGATTGTCGATCGATACAAACTCCAATAATTAATATTCAAAGAAAAGACTTCTAACTTTTAAGAAGAAGAGTTTCGGACTTCAAAGAACTCCGACTTTTAGAGCTACGAACTTTAAATGGAAATGAACTCCGCTTTTTTTGGAACTTCGGATTTAAAGGAACTCCGGCTATTTGAGCTTCAATTTTTAATGGAATTAGAACTCCGGTTTCTAAATTACGGATTTCGTTGAAAAAGAGCTCCGGCTTTTATGAATAAGGAACTTCGGCCTTTATGAATAAAGAACTCCGGCCTTTAAGAACTTCGGATTTTAGAAAAGAACTCCACCTTTTAAAAGAACTCCAACTTTGTAAAAGAACTCCAGTTTTGACAAAAGAACTTCGGCTTTTGGAACTCCGGTCTTCTATTTGAAAAAAAACTCCGGCCTATGAACATGGAACAATGCATATAATCCGGATAGCAAGTGAAACTCTACGACTTCCGAATTCCAAACTATGATGGATGGCCATTAAAAGATATGAACTATGAACCGAGTTTCCATTAAACTTGCTGTTAAAGATGGATGAAGGATATTGGAATGACACTCGAGGATTGCCTCCTGGGCCACGGGAGGGAACTTTTGGCGGCATAAGACTTTTGGACTATGGCCCCATATGTTAGGTTAAAGGCATTACCTCCCGCCGCAAGAAGCATAATGAGGGGATACGGCCTTAGGTTGTGGGGTTACGCACAACCCTTCCTCGATGTTGTCTGCTCCCGTCCGATCCCTAAAGATGATAAGAATCTCCAATGGTTTTTATGAATTTTTCGAGGACATGATAATAAGATAAAGAATAAGGAACTAAAGAAGAAACGATATGATGATTTTCGTCTGCTAAGTTATGTTATAAAACTCTGTTTGATCCGCTTATAAATATATGCTTACGTTTTCTGCATATGAGTATTCTACTAGGCCTTGTGGCTCACTCTTACTATTTTCATATCAAGAAAGGCTTGTGGAGGACGAAGTTGAGTAAGACTTTATGATGCAGCTGACCGGAGCGGATTAATAAAGAGTTTAATTTATTTCGTTTGATGTTTTTTAGAAGACTTGTAAATTAGTTCCGCTATATAAGAATCTATGAATGTCAGTATGTTTCCATGATTTCTTTTTAGATAATGATATTGGAAAAGTTTGTAAGCATCTCAGACTTTCAAGTCCGGCTAACCTTAATGTTGGTCGGCCTGATTGAAATCGGAAGGCCAGCTCATACAACTCGGCCTCAAACCATCCTATGTCAAAGAAAAGAAAAATTTTATTGTCAACCTAATTATTATCTATTAATTTATTTTAAGGCAAATATTTAGACTTGACGGCGGCCTTATGCGGTGGAATAAGGCCGGTCCGTCACACCGGTCAAGGTCAGTTAACCAGAAATTAATAAGGAAACTCTTTGAAAATGTAGAAACCATAAATAACCTGAAAATTAATAAGGAAACTCTTTGGGAATGTGAAGCCATAAATAACATACTCCGAAATATTTCCCCTATGTGGCCAAACCAAACGATAGCCGCCAGACCCAAGGCCTATAAATAAAAACTAGAAGGCGTGTGAAAGAGGCACACAATAGAGTTTTTAATAAAGGGAGACCAAAAGTTTAAGGCGAAGTAAAAGAAATCCAGGCAAGAGTACTCACCCCTGTTTTAGGTTCATGTTTATGCATGTTTATAATGTTAGTATATCTGATATTTTTATGAATTTATATTTCAATATGCATGATATTTGTTCTGTTCCTTTGATTAAAGGAATAATCATTCTTAATCATGATGTTCGATTGTGTTCTGCTTGAAGTATGATTGTTTGTCGACTTATATGAACTTTGACAATTGCATGTTTAAAGAAAAGGCTTCCAACCCTTGAGAAAAAGAACTCCGGCTTTCAGTAAAAAGAACTCCGATTTTCAGTAAAAAGAACTCCGGCTTTCAATAAAAAAAACTCCAGCCTTTTGAGAAAAGAACTTCGACTTTTAGTAAAAAGAAGTCCAGCTTTTAGAAAAGAACTCTGGTTTTCTAGAAAAGAACTCCGGCCTTTTGAGAAAAGAACTCCAGCTTTCAGTAAAAAAACTCCGGCTTTCAGAAAAGAACTCCAGCTTTTTAGAAAAGAATTTTGGCTTTTGAGAAAAGACCTCCGGCCTTTTTAGAAAAAGAACTCCACCCTTATTAGAAAAGTACTCCGGTTTTTAAGAAAAAGATTTTCTACTTTGATGAAAAAGACCTCTGACATTTACTCAAAGAATCTTCAACTTCAAGATGATTAAAAGGCTATACGGACTTCAATTGTGGAAGATAAAGAACAAAGCTATAAGAACAAGGAAAAACATATGTAATCCGGACAGCAAGTGGAACGCTACGACTTTCGACTTTCGAACTATGACGGATGGCCATCAAAAGACATGAACTAAGAACCGAGTTTTCATTAAACTTGCTGTTAAAGATGGATGAAAGATATTGGAGTGACACTCGAGGATTGCCTCCTAGACCACGGGGGGAGACTTTTGGTGGCATAAGACTTTTGGACTATGGCCCCGTATGCCGGGTTAAAGGCATTACCTCCCGCCTCGGGGAGCATAATGAGAGGATACGGGCTTAGGTTGTGGGGTAGCACACAACTCTTCCTCGATGTTGTCCGCTCCCGTTCGGTCCCTAAAGATAATAAGAATTTCGAATGGTTTTTATGAATCTTCTGAAGATAAGGTAATAAGAATAAGAACAAAGAAATTCTGAACTAAATAAGAAATTACATTGTAATTTTATATGTTAAAATTATAATATAAATCCTTACTTTGATCTAATTATATATATGTTTATGTTTTCTGTATGTGAGTATCTTACTGGGCTTTGCAACTCACTCTTGCCAATTTTCAGATGACGAGAGGCTTATGGAGGACGAAATTGAGTAGAACCATATGAAGTAGTTAGACGGCATATTTGGCCGAAGCTGATCAATGAAGAACTTGACGTTTTTTCTTTTGATGTTTTGAGAAAACTTGCAGAACAGTTCCGATATATAAGAATTATGGTTAATAGTATATTTCCGTAATTGCTTTATGGATGAATGGAATTGATATTTCTAGTAGCATCTCATGTCACGTCAAGGTCTTCATGTCTGACCAACCTTAATGTTGGCCGGCCAAGTTCGAAATAAAAATCGGAAGGCCAGCTCATGTAGTTCGGCCTCAAGTGATCATGTGTATAAAAGAAAGGATTATTCTTATGAAAGAAAAGAAAATTTTTTTCATGTCCACCTAATTGTTTTGTATTATCTATTTTGATGTAAGGATTTAGGCTTGACGGCGGCTTTATTCGGTGAAATAAGGCCGGTCTGTCACAGTTGGTATCAGAGAAAGAACTGAGATGCTTTAGATCAATTTAAATCAATACGGAAACTTAGGACAGGATTAATTAAGGCAAGAAGGGGGTTAGCTTTCCTTATACTTTGGACGGAATAATTTGTGATAGTCACTCTTGGCTAGTAGACTGACGAAAATGCTCTTTTCAGAAACCAAAGTCGTCACTGAAGTCATGTTTAATAGAGGAAGGTGAACCATCCGGATTAACAACTCTCGGGATCCGGAGGCAAGGTACTTGAACCTGCTAGACAGGATGGCTGATGTTATAGAAGCCTTAGTACCACCAACTCCGGTGACCACCCCAATTCCTGTTCAACAGGAGAGGTCGGTCTACGATCGCTTTACCAACGAGTGAATCCCTGAATTCTCAAGAGAACCCGACCCATTGAAGGCAGACACCTGAATCCAACGACTAAAGAAGGTGTTTGCGGTGATTAAGTGCCCTGCTGAAGATATGGTTCTATTTGCCACGCATAAGCTAACAGGTGAGGCCCACCACTGGTGGAAATTGCAGAAGAGAGTTTTTGAGGTACCAGATAGGGACATTACTTGGAAAATATTTGAAGCAGCATTCTTGGAAAAATACTTTCCAGCTAACCTTCGCAGACAAAAAGAGGATGAATTTCTTCGCTTAAGGTAAGGTACTCGCTTTGTGGCCGAGTACGATGCAAAGTTTGCAGAGCTATCTCGTTATGCTGCTTATATGGTCGAAGACCAGGAGAGGAAAACTAGGAGATTCTTTCAAGGATTAAGAGACGATATTATGAGGCACATTTCAACTCTGAAGTTGCCCACATATGGAGATGTGCTAGAAAGGGCTGTCATCTATGAGAAGGAGTTAGAGAGATAAGCATTTCTCAGGTAAAGAACTTTTAGTCAAGCTTCAAGGGCCAGTACTAGTGGAGGCCCTTCTAAGAAAGCAAGATCGTTGAAATCCCATGTGGAGTAGGACCAACCTGTACAGACTTCTCGAGCATCTAACAATGCATATGATCATTGCGAAAAATCGCATGAAGGGAAGCCGTGCTATAAGAAGCTGGGAGTCTGCTATAACTGTGGCAAAGCTGGACACATGATTAAGAATTGCCCACTCGCCAAACAAGCCCCAGGATTTAAGTCTCCCATTCCAGATAAGGTGTTTGCCGTTTCTGCAAAGGAGGCCAAAACCTCTACGGAGATAGTGGAAGGTACACTTTCTATCTGTGACATTTCTAGTCATGTGCTCTTTGACTCTGGATCTACCCACTCATTTGTCTCCCATGAATTTACGAAGTATCTTACGACTCCCCCTCAAGTTCTTGGCTACCCATTGATGGTTGCCTCACCCACAGGGTCGTCTGTAATCTTAAATGTGGTGTATTCAGAATATCCGATAGAATCAAATGGATGCGTGATGCCTGGCAATCTGGTTTTGTTGAAAATGAAGGGCTTCGATGCAATCTTGGGAATGGATTGGTTAGCAATGTATCATGCCAATATTGATTGTTTCCGAAAAAGAGTGGATTTCACCTTCCTTGGAAACAAGCCCTTCTATATTCAGGGAGTGAGGCATAAGGAAGTATCTTGCTTCATTTCGGCCCTCTATGCCTGGCACTTGATTGGTGATGGGTGCCAAGCTTACTTAGGTTTCGCCAATGTGACTGAAGGACAAGGAACTCTGGCCAAAGAGATTCCTGTGGTACGGGAATTCAAAGGCCTATTCCCTGATGAGTTACCTGGGCTGCCGCCCAAGCGAAAGTTGAAATTTAGAATAGAATTGGTGCCAAGATCAGCACCAATATCCAAAACACCATATAGGATGGAACTAGCTGAACTTAAGGAGTTAAACCAGCAACTCCAGGAGTTGTTAAATAAGGGTTTCATTCGGCCAAGTGTGTCGCCATGGGGTGTGCCGGTCCTGTTTGTAAGAAAGCAGGATAGGACCTTGAGGTTATGCGTGGATTATAGGGAACTGAACAAAATTACCACTAAGAATACATATCCTTTACCAAGGATTGACAGCCTCCTTAATCAGTTACAATGAGCTTGTGTATTCTCAAAGATCGACCTTAGATCCGAATACCATCAGCTTCGAATCAGAAGGGATGATATAGCAAAGACTGCTTTCCGAACTAGATATGGGCATTATGAATTTGTAGTGATGCCTTTTGGGTTGACTAACGTGCCAGACGTATTTGTGGACTTGATGAATCGAGTTTTTCAACCCTACTTGGACAAGTTTGTGATAGTCTTTATTGATGACATACTTATTTATTCGAAGAGTTATGAGGAACATGAGAAGCATTTAAGGACCATAGTCCTGATCCTTAGGGAATACCAGCTGTTCGCCAAACTAAACAAGTGCGAATTTTGGATAGAGGAAGTGAGATTCCTTGGACTCGTTATTTCCAAAGAAGAAAATTTCGTTGATCCCAAGAAAGTGGAAGCAGTGGTGAAATGGAACCGGCCAACCTCTGAGACCAAAGTACTGAGCTTCTTAGGTTTGGCCGGATATTACAGACAGTTTGTGAAAAACTTCTCCCAAATCGCCTTACCACTCACACAGCTAACAAAGAAAGAGGCTAAATTTGAGTGGACCGATGATTGTAAAGGGAGCTTTTAGGCACTTAAAGACCGGCTAACTTCTGCACCGGTCCTGACCATTCCAAATGAATCAGGAGGAATGATTGTCTATTGTGATGCCTCAAAGATTGGATGGGGCTGTGTGTTAATGCAACAAGGAAGGATAGTTTCCTATAGGTCACGACAATTGAAGGATCATGAAAGAAATTACCCAACTCACGATCTGAAATTAGCTGCTGTAGTGTTTGCACTGAAAATCTAGAGACATTACCTGTATGGTGAAAAATTCTTGGTCTATTCTGATCATAAAAGTTTAAAATATTTATTCTCTCAAAAGGAACTGAACATGAGGCAGCGAAGGTGGATTGATTTTCTGAAGGATTATGACTATGAAATCTGGTACGAGCTAGGTAAGGCCAATATAGTCACCGATGCACTAAGTCGACAACCAGATATTTTGGCAAGGATGCAAGTCAAGAAAATGGAGATGTTGGACTGTCTAATGTACTATGACATCCAACAATATGTTCAACGAAAGCGAATGATTTTAGCATACCTTCAAGTCCAGCCAGAGATGATAGATGAGGTTAAGGGAGGTCAGGCGAATGATTCTTTCCTGGTAAATATCATGAGTGATCTGGACAAAGATTTCGAAGTGATTTTCATATTAAGCCGGATGGAGCATTAAGGTTTAGGGATCGATTATGTGTGCCGGACAACAAAGAATTAAAGGAAAAAATTTTGAAGAAAGCTCATAGATCTTGGTATACAATCCACCCAGGAATCAATAAGATATACCAAGACCTAAAGAAAATATTCTGGTTGAGGAATATGAAGAGGGATATTGCAGCTTACATGAAAAAATGTCTTATATGCCAACAAGTAAAGGCAGAAAGAAAGAAGCTGTCTGGGTTATTACAACCAATGCCGCTTCTAGGTTGAAAATGGGAAGATATTGCTATGGACTTTGTCACCGGCCTGCCAAGGACACTAAGAAAACATGATGCTGTTTGGGTTATTGTTGAATGGCTGACAAAGTTAGCCCATTTTCTGACAATCCGAACAACTTACTCCCGTGATAAATTGGCCCAACTGTATGTAAATGAGGTTATCAGGCTTCATGGTGTGCCTGCCTCTATTGTATCAGATAGAGACCCTCGCTTGGTTTCAAAGTTCTTGAAGAGTCTACATAAAGAATTGGGAACAGAATTAAAATTTAGTACCACTTATCATCCACAACGGCCAGTCAGAACGGACGATTCAGATCCTTAAGGATATGTTAAGGGCCTCAATATTAGAGATGAAAGGGACTTGAGACAATTTCTTAGCTTTGGCAGAATTTGAATATAATAACAGTTATCAGGCCAGCATAGGCATGGCTCCTTTTGAGGTTTAGTATGGAAGAAAATATAGATCACCGATCCACTGGGAGAAGCCTGAAAATAAAAGAATTTTGGGTCCAGAAATTATTAAGAAGATGGCAAAAAAGACAAAATTAGTGCATGAGAATCTAAGAGTAGCTCGGAGCAGACAAAAGAGCTATGCAGACCGGAGGAGATTTGTATTAGAATTTAAAGAAGGCAATTTTGTATTCCTAAAGGTGTCACCTTCTAAGGGGACGTACAGATTCGGGGTAAAAGGAAAGCTAAAACCACGATTTATTGGCCCTTTTGAGATTTTAGAAAGGATCAGAGAAGTGACATACAGACTTGCACTCCAACCAACCTTGGCAAAAGTACATGACTTGTTTCATGTATCAATACTTAGGAAGTATGTCCATGATCCTACTAATGTAATTGAATTTGAGCCACTGGCAATTGACAATGATTTATCTTACGCAGAAGAACCAGTACAGATTTTAGATCGAAGGGAACAAAGGCTACGCACCAAATTAATCTCTTTAATAAAGGTACTTTGAAAAAATCACTCACCCAAAAAAGTAAGTTGGGAACGAGAGGAAGAGATTCAGAACAAGTATCCCTATCTATTTTCTGGAGGTTAGTAAATTCATTTAAAATTTTGAGGATGAAATTCCTGTAAGTGAGGGAGATTGTAATGTCCCAGATCCTAGAAGATAGAAAATTTCCGATGTCAAGTTACAATTACCTAGAAAAAATGAGTTAATGATAGTAATCCGATCAACGAGTGTTGACCGGAAGGCGTGATGAAGGAGTAATTCGGTCAACGTAAAATGTTGACCGGAAGGCGTGAATGGAAGGAAGGATGGGAAAGAAGAAAGTAATCCGGTCAATGCCAGTTAGTTGACCGAAATGTATTTAAATGAGAAACATGAATCCGGTCAAGGTCAGTTAACCAGAAATTAATAAGAAAACTCTTTAAAAATGTAGAAACCATAAATAACTTGAAAATTAATAAGAAAACTCTTTGGAAATGTAAAACCATAAATAACATACTCTGAAACATTCCCCCTATGTGGCCAAACCAAACGACGGCCGCCAGACCCAAGGCCTATAAATAAGAATTAGAATGCGTGTGAAAGAGGCACGCAATAGAGTTTTTAGTAAAGGGAGACCAAAAGTTTAAGGCGAAGTAAAAGAAATCCAGGCAAGAGTACTCACCCCTGTTTTAGGTTCATGTTTATGCATGTTTACAATGTTAATATATCTGATATTTTTATGAATTTATATTTCAGTATGCATGATGTTTGTTCTGTTCCTTTGATTGAAGGAAGAATCATTCTTAATCATGATGTTCGATTGTGTTCTGCTTGAAGTATGATTGTTTGTCGACTTATATGAACTTTGATAATTGCATGTTTAAAGAAAAGGCTTTCCAACCCTTGAGAAAAAGAACTCCGGCCTTCAGAAAAAAGAACTCCGGCTTTCAGTAAAAAGAACTCCGGCTTTCAGTAAAAAGAACTCTGGCTTTCAGTAAAAAGAACTTCGACTTTTAGTAAAGAACTCCGGTTTTCTAGAAAAGAACTCCGGCCTTTTGAGAAAAGAACTCCAACTTTCAGTAAAAAAACTCCGACTTTCAGAAAAGAACTCCAGCTTTTTAGAAAAGAGTTTTGGCTTCTGAGAAAAGGCCTTCGGCCTTTTTAGAAGAAGAACTCCACCCTTGTTAGAAAAGTACTCCGGTTTTTAAGAGAAAGATTTCCTACTTTAATGAAAAAGACCTCTGACTTTTACTCAAAGAATCTTCAACTTCAAGATGATTAAAAGGCTATACGGACTTCAATTGTTGAAGCTAAAGAACAAAGGCTATAAGAACAAGGAAAACGTATGTAATCCGGATAACAAGTGGAACTCTACGACTTTTGACTTTCGAACTATGACGGATGGCCATCAAAAGACATGAACTAATAACCGAGTTTCCATTAAATTTGCTGTCAAAGATGTGTTAGGGTTATTTTTATAATTGGCATATTCCGTGACCGTATGTAATTTTTTGTTAGCGTCGGGTTATACTTCGTTGAAGTGCTGCATCAACACATTCCAGTGGCTGCTTATTCTCAGATCAACATATGTACCGTGCCTACTTCACGCCTGATCCCGCTCGAGCCCAAAAACCAGAATGTCCCCGCTCGCCGGGCGCTCAATACCCGCTCGAGCTCAAAATCCAAAATGGCCCCAACTCGCCATGCGCTCGATACCCGCTCGAGCCCAAAATTCAGAATGGTTCCCGCTCGCTGTGCGCTCAATACCCGCTCAAGTGCATGCAGGATTTCTCTGAAAACCCTCCGTCCGCCCGCCGTGTACTCGAGCTGCGCTCGAGCACCGGTGCAACGGGCAAGTTTTTTAAATGAAAATTTGGAGCTCTCTATAAATACATATCTTATATTTTTGAAACCTTAAGACGTCCAAAGCCACTTCTGATATTGTTGGAGCCATTCTACTTGAGAGAAGAGCATTCTTCTTTCTCTTTAATCTTGCTCCATTTGAGAAAACCGAACCTACTACGCTCTACATCGTTGTGCCTCATGTTCTAACAGTTTTTCTCTTCATTTCTCTTTACCGTTTAAACTCTTTCATCCTTCTACCTTCGTTGGAGACATCGGTACATTGAAGAAGGAGATTCGATCGTGGTTAGCAATTCAAGTGGCACGAGAGGGAAGGTTGGCGTGAAGACCGGAAGGTGTCCAGTTCCGTTGTCGCGGACAAATCCAAAGAGTTCCTTGGTAGGGATCACAAGACGGGAGTAAGTCGGCTAGGTTAGCGTGTCGTTACCACCCGGTCTGTAAGTTGATTTTCATAGTGCAATTCTTCCCTGGCCGTTGAAGTCCGGAGGATTTTTCTCGATTACCATGGGTATCGAGTTTTTCCTTCATCACAAAAATCGTGTCTTTTTCATTATTACTCATCGTTATATATATTGTGCATACTTGTTGTCTCGTTAGTATCTAAAAATAAATATTCTTTACATGTATTGAATATTTATTATTATATGCCGTTTCCGCCATATTTTTCGAGGTCGAAAGTTGAGTGTATCTCGTTAGCACAAAAAGTGCTTTTTCAAAATGGATGAAGAATATTGGAGTGACACTCGATGATTACCTCCTGGGCCATGGGGGGAGACTTTTGGTGGTATAAGACTTTTGGACTACGGCCCCGTATGCCGGGTTAAAGGCATTACCTCCCGCCTCGGGGAGTATAATGAGAGGATACAGTCTTAGATTGTGGGATAGCACACAACCCTTTCTTGATATTGTCCACTCCCATCCGGTCCCTAAAAATGATAAGAATTTCGAATGGTTTTTATGAATCTTCTAAAGACAAGGTAATAAGAATAAGAACAAGAAAATTTTAAACTAAACAAGAAATTACATGGTAATTTTATATGTTAAAGTTATAATATAAATCCTTACTTTGATCTGATTATATGTATGTTTATATTTTCTGCATGTGAGTATCTTGTTGGGTTTTGTAGCTCACTCTTGCCAATTTTCAGATGACGAGAGGCTTATGGAAGACGAAATTGAGTAGAACCATATGAAGTAGCTAGATGGCATAGCTGGTCGGAGCTGATCAATGAAGAACTTGATGTTTTTCTTTTGATGTTTTGAGAAGACTTATAGAACAGTTCCACTGTATAAGAATTTATGGTTAATAGTATATTTCCGTAATTGCTTTATGGATGAATGAAATTGATATTTCTAGTATCATCTCATGTCATGTCAAGGTCTTCATGTCCGACCAACCTTAATGTTGGCCAGCCAAATTCGAAATAAAAATCGGAAGGCCAGCTCATGTAGTTAAGCCTCAAGTGATCCTGTGTATAAAAAAAGGCTTATTTTTATGAAAGAAAAGAAATTTTTTTTATGTCCACCTAGTTGTTTTCTATTATCTATTTTGATGAAAGGATTTAGGCTTGACGGCAACTTTATGCAGTGGAATAAGGTCGATCCGTCACACCCATGTCTACCTCTCTCCTACTCTAGCATTTTCACCTTCCCCAACCAACCCCTCAGCCAACGACCCCCTTTGCCATACCCTGCCCCCACCCTCTCAATTCTCCATGCCATTTGTCGACTTTCCCCAACTAACCCCCATACCACACTACCTGCTCCCAACAACTCTCTACTCTAAAGCTTTATTTAAGCATGTGGGTGTAAAGGTTGGTGGAAAACAGAGAAAGAGAGAGGACGAAGAGAAAGAAAGAGAGAGAGAACTGTGAGAAAGGCGGTCAAAGAAGAAGAAAAGATGGGTAAATCAATAGTTGCTCCATCGCCAGCACTTACCACCGACATCGCAAGAGACATCATTGCCGAAGCTATCGTGCCGTCATGAAGCAAATTCCAGGCAAGTGAATCCCCATACTTTTACTATCTCCTTTGATTGCAAGTAATACTTCCTATTTCCTCCATTGCAAGTCCGTATTTCTCTTATTCTCTGCATTTGCAAATATTTCTCTAGTTATCTGTGGCTTGCGGGAGGGAGAGAGAGAGAGAAACCAATCGAATCGGGAAGGAAGCACAGCTTTATAAAAAAATTTCATTAATAGTAGAGAGAATCGAAACTACACTGAGGTTATTGTGGTCAGTGCCTTCGTGCTATGGTGAATTGCTGTCAAGCGAAGAAAATTAGGGCAATGGTAGAGCAGGAAGAGAGAGGAGGAGGAAGAAGGAAGAAAATGGG
>JAODPA010012688.1:0-13447 GCA_025585075.1 Nepenthes mirabilis
TGGATAGAATTGACAGTCCTTGGACTATCTTAGAACCTAGCCTATAAGGGAAGCGACGACCCGACAAAAGTTTCTTCAAGGCAAAAGGCCGAGGCAACAATACAGAAGGCCTAGGTGGGTCAATCCGGTATCGCCCAGCAAGAAAAGAGTCATTAGGGTTGTGGCAAACGCAGCCCCAAAATATGTCACTCCAGCTCAGCACTCACATGCGGCGGCCACATGATCGCACATTGCCTCGGAATGACAACTACGGCTCGCCAAATCTTCCCAGATGACAAGTTTCCTTAACCACTCCTGACAATCACTAGAGACAACTCAACAAATATATTCAGACAGTTGTCGCTAGCCATAAAGCCCAAAGAAGGGCTATCTAACGCTCTTTTTCTCTACAAATGCATCACTTCCTCCACAAGAAAGGGGATTGAATCAGAAATGGAGAGGCCCAAGCAGCATCTCTCTCTCTCTTGTTCTCACTTTGCCGAGTTCCTCGGCGCCTCCATGGTCAAAGGGGACTCCCAATGGGAGAAGAAGGCAACCAGTCCTCCATCTCAAAACTGCTCCCTATCGATCGTACTATTAGAATTCAGTCCTCCATTTCAAAGTCCCTCTCTAGTCGAGCGTACTCACCAGAGTTTAGCTCTTGACTAACATTCAGTTGAAGTGTGAAATTGTTTGAATGACATTCATGCGTTAATAATAAAATTAGAATACCTCAAAGGCATAGGAAGGCATGCTTATACTCGTGTGGTAGTATGTGTGATGCCTGAGGTACCCATAAGTCATGCTTTTGTGTGTGTACCGGTATGTAGTGGAGTTTACGTTGCGCATAAAGCACGCTTGTGTGTAAACAGTAGCTATGTGCTTGAGTCCATTTGTGGATGACAAATGTAGCTGGTAGCTTTTTGGCTTCATGTTTCATGAGTGTATAAGAGATACCTGTATGCCAATCTGCATATATAAGTAATTTTTAGTTATTTTTGTTTAAAATTTCATAGAGGAAAGATGATAAGCAGAAGAAAAGAGAGATAAAAAAGAAAGAAATAGAAGAAAGTTATTTCTTACAAACTCTAAAAGTTATCACAAACAATTATAACTTTTTAAAATAAGATAGCTACAAAATATTCTCTCACACTCTCAACAAAAATATCTCATAGCATTATTTTTGGAAACATGCTCATAGCATTCACGCAATTTTTATGGATACACTTGACTTATCTATGCTTGGCAGAAAATCCTAGGTAGCACCTGTTAGGGTGGAGGGTGGTTGCACCCATGGGACCATCCTTCTGATTTGGGGTCATAGCACGTACGTCTTACCCTGGAGGATTGTCGAGGCCTGGAACGGTCCCTGACAGGGGAAGACTAATCACTCATACTGGCAATCTCGTATATGTAGCCTCTACACTCTGAAGGACTTGGTTTGCCACACTGAATTGACTGCATGGCTTGGATGGTGGGCTCATGCTGTTAATATGAAACTTGCAGGTACTGAGGGGGACTTCACTTGGCCTGCAGGCAGTGTCTTTTGGCATGAAATGCTACATGCAAGGGGCAGAGGACTCCGCTGCCCTCAAGGGCGTTCCAGCATGCTGGTCTTTGTGCCTAGCGCCTTCCCAAGGCCCTCGGAACCCGGTGATACTCAAAAGTGATCTAGGTGGAGCACCAGATCGGAACTTAAGTTATGGGGCCCCAGGGTTGGAGACCTAATCTTATGAGGTAGCGGTCATGACTGGATCCTCCTTTATGAATGGTGAACTAGTTAGGTTGGTGAAACACCTGCTGGCGCTGCATGAAGTTTCTTTCTTAGCTGGGGACCTCCTTTCATCACAAGAATAATACGGATTACACCACTTTAGGCTTTCGTTCCATGTTTCATGACTCAATCGGCCCTTTAGCAGTGGCTAGGCCTTGTTGCTCGTGACCTCCTAGGTTACAAGGTCATTAGACCACTGGATCTTTTAAGGAGGGATTCTTTCCCTCCAGTTCCTCCTTCTGGATGGTGAGGTTTGGGAGTTAAATGGCAAAACCCCTAGTGTTGCACCTTCAGATGGATACCAATAGTTTGAGGCAGTTTTAGACACGATGCATATCTACGTGGTGAGCGTCTGCACCTCAAGGGCCAGGCGTTCATCCTCGTGATTACCAATGGAGGGGTCATGGTCACAGAAGATGACGTTTGTGGTGGGTGCACTAGCTCATGCCCAGTTATTGGCTATATCTGCTGTTATAGGAGCGGTTGTTAGATTTTTCAATCGGCTTTTACAAACTGTGCTAATAATGCGTCCATAGATCCGAATTATTATCGAATTAGAGAGATACTTTGTCTTCCCAACAGATTGAGATAAAGCAGGTCTGGTTTTCATTATTCTGAATTTGGGTGCTGCACACCACAACTAACAAATGAGATGTCATACGATGGGGGGACTTACTCCTAAATATATTCTCCGACACTTAAATCAGAAATCTTTTTATAATGGAGAGAAAGATAAGAGGATACGATGATAATTTTTAGGTGCCTGTTTTAATTTTAGAATGGCTAGTGGAAGAGAAAGAAGAAATGACCGTAATACACCCTATGATCGGGAGGCCGCTTATATCCATCGAGCATAGGCATATGGCTCCAGTTCCTGCGACTGAGCCAGCTCCGGCTATCCTAGCTCCAATCACATATGATTAGTTTACGACGGAGTGAGCGTCGGGCTTTTTAGGGAAACCCGATCTAGAAGAAGCTGATATATGACTTAAGAGGATGAAAAAAATATTCGCTGTGATTAGGTATACAGATCAGGAGAAGGTCACATTCATTGTGTATAAGTTGGAGGGCGAAGAAGATAGCTGATGGAGTATAAGAAAGAGAGCGCTAGGAATACCTGAAGAGATGATCACTTGGGATATGTTCAATGAAGTTTTTTTAGAGAAATACTTTTCATCCAGTCTCCGGGATCAAAAGGAGATGGAGTTTATGAGATTAAGGCAAGGAAGCATGACAGTGACTGAGTATGATACTAAATTTACCAAGCTGTCCTAATTCTCACCTTATTATGTTGAAGACGAATCAAGAAAGGCGAAGAAGTTTCAGCAAGGACTGCGGGATGATATTCGGAAGCAACTGTCCACATTAAAATTTGAGATGTATACCGATATATTGGACAGGACGGTCATTTACGAACAAGAGATGGAGATAGAGAAATTCTACATGAAGAGGGCAGCTAGCCGAGCAGGTGTTGGTGGAAGATTTGCTGGGGGATCTTTTGGGTCGTCCAAGAAGACGATGACGATTGAGAAAGGGAAGAGTGTTGCGCCGACTCAATCAATGACTGATTCTAGGGCATCGACTGTGCACTGCATGTCCTGTGGGAAGATACATCCAGGGTAGGCGTGCCGCTGGGCAACAGGAGCTTATTTAAAATGCGGATAGTACGGCCACATGATCAAGGATTGCCCGAAACTAGAAGGGAGAAAGCCTACTGTTCCGGCTAAGGCCTTCGCAGTGGCTATTCAGGAGCCAGAGGTTTCGCCAAATATCGTGGAAGGTACTCTTCCTGTTTATGGAGTTCCTGCATCTATCTTGTTTGACTCCGAGTCTACTTACTCTTTTATTTCTCCACGGTTTGCATGTCATATTGTTACTGTACCTTGTATATTGGATTATGAATTATCGATATGTAACCCTACCGGATTCCTCGTAGTCACTGGCGTTATATATTCTGGATGCGTGATGGAAGTGGACGGAAAATGTTTGGTTGTGGATTTGGTATTATTAAACATGGGAGGTTTTGACGTGATTTTAGAGATGGATTGGCTGGTTGAGAACCATGCCACCATTAATTATTTTAGGAAGAAGCTTTATTTTAGTATCCTGGGATGGAAACCTTTTTCTTCCAAGGCATCAAGAAAAAGGAGTTGCATGTAATAATCTCGGCTTTACATGTTAAACATCTAGTAAAAAGCAGATGTAAAGCTTACTTGGCTTATGCCTACACCACTGGGAGTCATGAGGTGCTGACTAAGGACATCTAAGTCGTCCGCAATTTTATGGATGTATTTCCTAAGGAGTTGCCTGGATTGCCCCGCATTGGGAGATTGAGTTTGAGATTTCTATCGTTCCCGTTGTCGGTCCAGTTTCTAAGACCCCCTATAGAATGGCTCCAGCTAAGTTGAAGGAATTAAGGTTGTAATTACACGAGTTGTTGGACAAAGATTTTATTAGGCCAAGTGTGTCTCCTTGGGGAGCACCGGTTTTGTTTGTAAGAAAGAAAGATGGGTCATTACAGCTATGTATTGATTATCGTGAGTTAAACAAAATTACGATCATGAATAAATATCCACTGGCGTGTATTGATGATTTATTTGATTAATTGCAAGGATCTCGGGTATTCTGGAAGATCAATTTGAGATCTAGTTATCATTAATTGAGGATTAAGTCAGAAGATGTGGCCAAGACTGCCTTCCGAATAAGATACGGCCACTATAAGTTTCTTGTTATACCCTTTGGACTTACAAACGCTCCTGCTGCCTTTATGGACCTAATGAATAGAGTATTCAGGCAGTATTTAGATAAATTTGTGGTGATTTTTATCGATAATATTTTAATATATTCCAAGAATTATGAGGAGCACGAGATCAATCTGAGGATAGTACTTCAAGTGTTTCGTGAGAAAAAAGTTGTATGCAAAGTTGAAAAAATATGAGTTATGGCTGGAGAAGGTGATGTTCCTCGAACATGTGATTTCTAGTAGTGGTATCTCTGTGGACCCAAAGAAAATAGAGGCTGTTACTAATTGGAGTAAACCAACTTCTGTAACAGATATTAGAAGCTTTCTGGGTATGGTAGGTTAGTACCGGCAGTTTGTGAAAAACTTTTCACAAATTGCTATGCCCCTGACTCGATTATTGAAGAAGGAAGTCAAATTTAAATGAACTAAGGAGTATGATCAGAGTTTTCGGGAGCTGAAGGATCGCCTAATTACTGCTCCAGTATTGGTGATTCCAAAAGGATTAGGAGGTTATGAGGTGTATTGTGACGCCTCTAAAGCAGGCTTGGGATGTGTACTGATGCAGCACGGTAAGGTGGTAGCTTATGGGTCTAGGCAACTAAATGTTCATGAAAAGAACTATCCTACCTATAACCTGGAGCTTGCTGTTGTGGTGTTTTCTTTGAAAATTTAGAGACATTACCTATACGGTGAAAAGTTTCTGGTGTATTCAGATCATAAAAGTTTGAAATATTTTTTTTCCCAGAAAGTGCTTAACATAGGAGGTGGCTCGACTTCTTAAAGGACTACGACTATGAGATACAATATAAGCCTGAAAAGGCTAATGTGGTTGCGGATGCTTTAAGTCGACGGCCAAGATTTATGGCTCAAATGCAAATCAAACAGATAGAATTGTTGGACTATCTAAAGCAATGTAATGTCCAGCAATTTGCTAAGGGTAATAGAATGCTACTGTCCTATCTTCAAATCCAACCAGAGATTGTTATTGAAATCAAGGAAAAGCAAGCCAATGATTTGTTCCTTGTAGAAATTGCAAGCGACTTGAGTAAGAAATCCCTAGTTGAATTCAGTGTCCGAACGGACGAAATATTAAGATTTAGAGATCGATTATATGTGCCAGATAATAAGGATTTGAATGAGAAGATTATAAAAAAAGCCCATTGATCTAGATATACCATTCACCCTAAAACAAATAAAATATATCAATACTTAAAGAAAACGTTCTGGTGAAGAAATATGAAGAGAGACATCATGGTCTATGTGGAGAAATGCCTCGTATGTCGACAATTGAAGGCCAAAAGGAGAAAACCGTCCAGGTTGTTACAATCGATGCCGATCCCTAGCTACAAGTGGGAAGATATCGCTATAGATTTCATATCAGGTCTACCAAGAATCCCAAAAAATCACGACACTGTTTGGGTTATAGTTGACCGGCTGACAAAGTCAGCCCACTTCTTGGCAATCAGAACAACGTATTTACGTGATAGATCAGCTCAACTATATGTGAACGAGATCGTAAGATTACATGGAATTTCTATCTCCATTGTATCTGATAGAGACCCCAATTTTGTCTCAAAGTTTTGAAAGAGTTTGCATAAGGAAATGGGGACTAAATTGAAATTCAGTACTGCTTACTATCCCCAAACAGATGGTCAGTCTGAGTGTACTATCCAAATTCTTGAGGATATATTGAGAGCTTCTATATTAGCAATGAAAGTAACTTGAGATACTCACCTAGCGCTGGCAGAGTTTGCTTATAATAACAGTTATCAGACTAGTATCGGTATAGTACCCTTCGAGGCTCTATATAGAAGAAAGTGCAAGTCGCCAATTCACTGGGTAGAGACTAGAGATAAAAGGATTTTTGATCTCAAAATCGTAAAAGAAACAGTTGAGAAAATCAAACCGATCCATGATAATTTGAGAATCGCTCAGAGCAGACAGAAAAGTTATGCGGATAAAAGGATGAAAGAATTAAGTTTTAAGATAGGAGATTTTGTCTTTCTAAAGGTCTTGCCGTCCAAAGGAACATCACGATTTGGAGTAAAAGGAAAATTAAAACCACGATTTATTGGCCCTTTTAAGATTTTAGAAAAGATCGGAGAAGTAGCATACAGATTAGCGCTACTGCCAAGTTTGACGGAAGTGCATGACATGTTCCATGTATCCATGCTCCGAAAGTATGTTTATGACCCTACTCACATGATTGAACTCGAACCCTTGGAAATCAATAAGGATCTATCATATGTCGAGGAGCCACTACAAATTCTTGACCAAAAGGAGCAAAGGTTGCGTATGAAGACGGTTCCTCTAGTAAAGGTGCTATGGAGGAATCACTCACCTGAAGAAGTTACCTAGAAACGAGAAGAAGAAATCTAAAGCCAGCATCCTCACTTATTTTTTTAAGATATGTAACCTCATCTAAATTTCGTGGACGAAATTTTTTTAAGTAAAGAAGAATTATAAAATTCCGAAATCAAAAAAAGAGCTTAAAATTGAAATAAAAAATTAAAACCAAGAGTATATTTTCGTTTTCGACTTAAAATCGGAAGAAGATTGAAATCCGGAGTAAAAAAGTCAAAAATGAAATCCGGAGGCCGAAGTGGCCTTATACCTTTCAATACTGAAACTGCCTTATGCCACTTAAAACCGAAGTGGCTTGTGCCACAGAGGGCCAGACTACTTGAAATCAGTAATATATGACAAGAAAAGGTTGACCAGAATTTGTAATGTTGACCGAAATTTATAAAGTTGACCGGCTTTTAGAATGTTGACCGACTTTGAGAAAGGTTGACCGATCTTGAATAAAAGAAGTGAAACGATGGCCGACTCTGAGCATTAACCAAAGAGTTGACTAGAATAAATTAAGGGTAACTAAATGAAGTAAGTGAACTACCCCATTGACCATCTGAAAAAAAGTACCAAAGTGAGTAACTTAAACCACTTACTCCCATCTAACCTCTGAGAAGAAGTACCAAGTAGGTAGCTTACCCCCACTTACTCTACCTAACCCCTCCTCTATATATACTCAACTTCGGTCGAAGAAGCAAGCGTGAGTGCCGGAAGGAACAGTAAGGAGTGAAGAAGGAGAGAAAGCTTCAAGTCTGTGGGAGTGGGCGGACAACTGTCAGGCAAGTGTACACTCTGTTTTTAACTTAAAATTATTGCAAGTTTACTTCGGACGATTACTCTTTTTATGTTCGTTGTAAGTGTGCCCAGTTTTTAAAGTTCATACTTTGCAAATATACTTTCGTTTCCAAAGTTTCAGCTTTAAAAACTGCCAATTTTCCCTTCCAATTTAGATTAAATGCATGCCGTTTTAATTACAGTTTGATAAGTTGTATTCTAGTTTGAATTCATACCTTTTGCCTTTTGTCCTCTGCTTTATACTAAACTCATGTTTAAATTGGAGTACATAAAAATAAAAAAGTAGACCGGCTTGTATGTCACTTATATTACCCGAATTTGAAACCGGCCTTGATTTGTAAAAAGATTGAAACCGGCTATATAACATAATTTGAAACCGGTTTAAGTAAATATTAAAACCGACCTTGCATAATTTGAATCCGACATTTGAAACGTAACTTAAAATCGACTGTGAAGCGAACATGAAATATTAAAACCGGCCTTGCATGAAATTTTAAAACTGACATTTGTAATGTGAAGTGATGCATGAAATACGGACTGGAATCTATAATTAAAATCGGCCTTGCATATCAGTTTGAAACCGACATTGCATATTAATTTGAAACCGGCCAAGAATAATTGAAATCGGCCTTATATTATCATTGAAACCGGCCTTTGTATTATAATTTTAAAATCGGCATTTACATTGTGATTTTGAAACCGGCCTTGTATCGTAATTTGAAAAATCGGTATTTACATTGTAAATTTTGAAACCGGCCTTGTATTATAATTTAAAATCGGCATTTATAATGAAAAATTAAAACCGGCTTGCCAAGTGACGCATGAAAATTATGATTTGAAACCAACCTTGTAACATAAATTTAAAACCGGCCTTGTGGTGTGATTTTAAAACCGACTTGTGATATGGCCGTCTGAAATGAACAAAAAAATGTAAACCGGCTTTACGATAAGATAAACAAGTTCAGACATTAGAATTGAGAGATGAGGTTCTCTGGCATGCCTTAAGACTTTATAGTGATAATCGAGGATAACGAAAGTGATAGCTGTCCTCAGAGCTTTATATAAGGAGGTAGTGATAGCCATCCTCGGGGCTTTGTACAAGGAGGAAGTGAGAGCCGTCCTCGGGGCTTTGTACAATGAGGTATTACCGTAATTGTGAGGAGATATGCACAATCTATCTTCAATTAAAGCCCCCATTCTGCTAAGCAGAAACCTTACCAATAAATAAAAGAAGATTTCTATACTGTAACTGGCCTTATTTTATATTCTAATATTAACTGTTTTGGCTTTCTAATCGACTATGGCATAGTCCGGCCAATTGTTACCTTATGATACTTATGTTGCATGATTTCCTGCATTGACCGTTTTAGTGTTCTGTAAGATTCCAGTCGAATGATATCTTGTATATATATTTGTAATTGTTGATAGCACGAACGTTTTATGGAAACTCTGCATGTACCTTGTTGAGCTCCGATTCACTATTTTCTGTTCCCTCCCTTGAGATGAAATTTTAGAACTCGTTCATGACGAGACAGAGTGATTAGAGCCTATCTGAAGGACTGTAAGGATTCAGAAGCACACCTTTTGGAAGACCACCATGAAGAAGCAGTTAATGTAATGATCTATTAAAATTGATAAACTTTTATAACTAAACGTTTATGGTTATATATATTCGGGAATGAATTTTATAGGAATGAATATGAATACTTCAGCAGGATATTAGATTGACTTCCGCTATATGTTTAATGACTAAAGTGTATGAGTCATAGATGACATCTGTGATTCTGTGATTAGAAGGCACGATCGGCCTAAACCGGACCACCGAAACTTTGGTGTCAATTCCGGGAGGTCGCTGGCAAAATGTAAAAAAAAAATCCGTTCCATCCCATGGGGGTCGTGCGCAAATGAGAGAGGAAAGACAGCGCGCAGGCGCGTGTGAGGCAGGAGAAAGAAAGGCCCAATCGGATACTTCAGGATATCTTTTCTTCATATCTGTAGAGTATAAAGTTGAGGCAAGTATCCTCTATCCCTATTCTTGATCTGATTTAATTTCTGATATTTTTTACCGTTGTTGGAGATTTTTTTAACATGCATATATTTTTATATATCCCCAATTTATTAATTATGAACATATATGTATATTTTACTGGTCGTGCGGTGGTTTTGTACCGGTATTTATAATTTGGATGGTTTTCGAATACCTGGATAGTATATATGTATATTTGTATATTCGTATATTGTGGAACTATGAATCAGGCCTTACATTTATCATACATGCTGCGGGGGCAGGGTCACTACGGGACCATGGTGGTTCGAGACCCGATGAGTCGTTATATGTGATCCGAGGCACGAGTTATTGGTATCACTCCCAACAGGGAGGTTTAGTCCCGAGGGAACGTATATGATATGGCCACTTCCGCCGAAAAGAAGGTTAAGAGGTTTAGTAGCTAACCTGCTCCCACTATGTATTTAAATAAGAACTATCATAAGGAATTAACGAAAAACTAATATATTCGGATATCCTAACATATAATTAAAACTTGAGGTTGCACCCAAAACCGCGAGTGGTAAAACATAGTAAGTTCCTAATCTATGGGAGATAGAGTACATTGATAGCCTTAAGCTGCTGGCTTAAATTGCAGCCGATATAGCTGTTATTACCGAACGAGGGTAACTCTTCCTCAAGTTGGTATTATTGGTCTTTGGTTCTCCGAATTTATGTATGCTTTTTATTTTTGCATATATTTGGGTGGATTGTGATTTGGGATATGTGGTTTGGCCTACAGATGGGCGATAGGAATATCTCATATATATGAATACGTGATAAACCCAAAATGTGTTCTCATTTATATTTTTGTTTCGGTGGTCTTCTCTCGGTTTCTGTATTATGAGATTTAGATCCAAACCATGGTTTATGTCCCACACGGATGTGGTGAAGGTCACGATTATGTAATGTGACCTCGGATCATATGATATGATATCATGTATGATATTTGACCGGATCGTTATTTATTACGATTATGTTTCGAAGGGATTGTTTGATACATACGATGATTTAGTATGAGATATCTCCTCAATTTTCAGGAATTTCGCAGACATTGTACTTTATTTTACGTGATTGCTATGTGATATCCCTACTTCTGATTTACGTGTATTATTTTATACGATGATGGTACTTGTTGAGCTCTAAGTTCACGTTTTTATATTTTATCCCTTCAGACTAGTGGTATGGATACTCTCGTAAGAGTTTGAATGTGATCTGACTCAGATATCTCTATCGGTGTATGGAGATATTATATTGGGTATGTCTCTGATCTCATAATGTATTATGGTTATTATTTATGATCAGATAATGGCTCTGATCATTGTATGAGAAATATTAGAGTTGTAACATTATGTTGTTGAGTTATTGTTATATTCAATACCTCACTTACGATTGTGGATAGTAGGTCGTATATTATATTTGTCTAGATTCATATCCGATAAGATTTTATTTAGGTTTTAACATGTCGAGTCTTGTTTGTATATCATTGTTACACCTGAGTTGAATTTTTATGATTAATGAAAACATTATTATAGATTTTATTTTTTTGACCGGTATATTTTGTATTCCTAGGTCGAGACAATAATTATCATAAAACAAAAACATAAACCTTATATGTATTATTGATGAATTTTTATGACCAATAAATTTGCTACGGTAAAAATGTATAAGTTATATGGAAAAGAATTATAGAGGGATATTCTGCCATTATGTTAAAAATTTATAGACTATTCTCTAAAAGGGTGAGAGCTAAAAATGTATGAAATCAAGTGTAAAATTTTCTAAGAAGTTAACAAATTGGATCAATGAATGTTCAACAGATAGTATATTTCGGTATGATTTAGTATATTATAGTGGAAGATCATTATCTGTTAAGGATTGCATACAGCCATGACCCTATCTATAGGATTATATGTAGACGGCCTACCTCTGGATCTTGAATAGGAGAAGAAGACTTTTGATTGTGTAAGAATAAATACAATCTAAATTTTAATCGACTGCTCCTTTAACTAGTAGAGCTACTGACCTTGATTTCCATAGAAAAGTAAGTTTTCAACATGATTTGATGAGTAAAATAATGAAAGAATAAGATATAGAATTTGAAATGTATTATAAAAGCATTTTTTATCTTGTTTTATGACTGTCTATTTATCACTATTCCTTCTGATATGTACTGTTATATTTAAAGTATAAAGTATACATATTCCTTGATATATATGTGTCTTGTTGAATACTTGATTCACTTCCTTACTATTTTTACCAACCCTTCAGATGATCTGCATGAGTTTATACCCGACGAATAGGAATGAAAAATAGGTGCTTAGATTAATATCTTATGGATGTTCTATACTATATTTAGATATTATCTTTTGTATTTTGATATTTTAGTTGTTCTTTGATCAGTTGAAGGGTCAAATGTATGTATTATGATGTAATTAAGGGAGCCGACGTATGTTTTGCTTGAAGCCTAGTGTTTCTGGATTATGAAAATTTTTCTGCAGGTATGAAGGTATTTGCAAGCATCCTCTCAATTTAGGTCCTGCAAGGTAAAATTGATTTTAATTCATTGTCGGAGCCACGAGGTTGTGGCATTATGTTATGGATCCTGTGCTCTTTGGCATACATTTATTAGATTTTATTAATAGATTATTTACTATTAAAATTAAGTTAATGACGAATTTTGGAATGTGTTCTGTCACAGTTTTATTGGCTGATACTTTAAAACTAGCCTATATTTGTCAATATAACATAAGTAAAGTGACATATTCTAATTTTTATTGTAGTGTCGGTGAGGCTATACTTACATATCTCGATGAATATTTCCTTTCATGGTCATCATGGATATTAATATCGTTATCTGTTGCAGCTGATAAATAATCAGATATATTGGATAATACGTATATATTAGTAAATAAAATTCTTAGAATTATAAATTGATGAAAAATATTAGCTAATATATTTATAAAATTGACAATATGTCATTATATATCACCGATTTAATAATTTATTATGATATTGTCATATTATCAGGAAAGATTAGTATTGAAGGGGTTTGATATCAATATCTATAACTTGGTATTTTTATCTATAATGGTTACTATCTAATGTCTCTCATAAGTTATAGTGAAACATTCATAGCTGTTCGATTATCTGGTGGTGCTATACGTCATCATGTGGGTCCAAGGGTGATGGTCGGGCAAGCATGGCCAGAAGGAAAAGAGGTGGAACAAGTGCCGAAGGAGCTGTGTAGAGAAATTTTAATGGTGAAAGATTATAATGTTTCCGAAGATTATCAATGGACTTGAATATAAAATATTAATTTCATTACTGTTTCTATTTATAAGGTAGATGGTAACATTTTAGATTGAATCATATGTAATATTATTAGAGGAAACTCACACTATCAGTTGGATACGAAAATAGATGTGCATCTTATCTGCATATGATTGGTCATTTATATAATGTGTTATGATATGTATGCATATTAGGAGACTTCATGCGTTTAAGAAGTTTTTATAAATAATTGTTTGGTAGCGAAAAACCCTAATTTTTGTTTTATTGATTTGCATCGAATTTCATGTGTATAATAACATACATACAGGTTATGTGTTAGAGAAGTTTAGATGTATCGAAATAATATTTAAACTTGTGATTGGAAAAATAAAGTTAAAGAAACGTACATTGGGCATGCCAAAGCAATTGATGGGTTGCTTTATGCTTTTCTTGTGGTGAGTCAAAAAAAAAAAAAAAAAAAGTGAGG
>JAODPA010012699.1:0-13446 GCA_025585075.1 Nepenthes mirabilis
GGCATGAGAGCGGGGCGGCGACCGGCGCCATGGGCGCCGGCGAGGACGGAAGAAGGCGGGCAGGATAGGATTCAAAATCGCAGGAGGTTGTCAGAGCGACGTTGTCAGACGAGTTGATGGGCTATGGATGCTGCCCGGTCCCAGATGGATGCTGCGTTCTATGGTTTTCGGAGTTGCTATCCATAGATTTTGCTCCAGTGCTGCTCGTTGGATCTGTCGCTGACGTTTGCCCTGTGTTCTGGCGCAGAAGCCCTCTGCCTTCGTTTGGTTAGGGATTTCTTGGCTGGGGTGCTGAAGTGCTAACCATGGTCTTGTTTGGTCGATGGTTTTCCTTCTGATGCGGTGTTCACTGGTCTGTGCTGACATTGGCTGCTTTGCCAATCTGATGGGTCCTGTGCTCTGGATTCGTTGAGCCTTTGCCTATGTGTTCCATCCAGTTGGACGGTATGGGGGTTACTCGTGCAATCTGGATTGGGACTATATGGCTAAGATGCAAACGAGTTGGCCTTCGACTTGTCTGATTGCAAGTGTTCTATTGGATTAGGTGTCGACCACTCTGTTTGTACGGGGGTTTGCTGAGCTGATCCGTTCGTCCTCTTGCTGGTTTGGCAAGCTGAAGAATGTTTGATGCTGATGCGTTGCTGTGGTCCAAGCATTGTTTGCTGGTGCGGTGATGGTTCTGCTCCTGAGTTGCTGATCTAGTTTTCTGCTGAGGTCTATGTGGATCTGAATGTTGGGTTATGGGTCACTCCCGTGTGGGTCCATACCCAATTGATGAGGCAGGTGGAGGTCCATATCCTCACCGCACGGAGAAAACTTTCCAGTGTGTCGGCCGCTCGCCTTGTGCTCGAGAGGAGCTCGAGCACATTTTTCAGAATGAGGGCCGCTCGCCACATGCTCGCTGGGAGCTCGAGCGAATAATCCAGAATGAGGGCCGCTCGATACATGCTCGCTAGGCGCTTGAGCGGACGGTCCAGAATGAGGGCCGCTTGATAGATACTCGCTAGGCGCTCGAGCGGCCGCCGGTGATATAAAACGCGGGACTTTCGTTTTTTAGGGTATTGCAAACACTTTGAGCGCCGTTTCAGAGAAGAGAAATGAGAGAAAAGAGAGAGAAGAAGAAGATGATGAAGAATTGAGCCACCGTTCAGGTTTTCAATCAGTTTCCAGTCTTCGGTGATCCCATATACGAGACTCTTGCTGCCGTGAAGTTTGTCTACCGGGTTCCATCTCTTCTCTTATGCTTTATACTTCTTGTACGGGCTTTCCACATTAGTTGAAACTGTTTTTGGGTGATTTGGGGTTTATGTAACCGAGTTTGTGTAACCGATCAACTCCTGATAGTGGAAACTTTGGACTCCGTGTCCCGTGGTTTTTCTCCCTCGTTTCTTAGGGAGTTTTCCACGTAAAAATCTTGTCTTTCTTATTTGTGTGTGCTGTTTGTGTACTTGACTTCGCCTATTACGTATTTTATCGCGGTTCAAACAAGCTTTTAAATCTAACAAGTGGTATCAGAGATCTTGGTTCGTGTTGGGTATTGTGAGTTGTTTGAATCAATGGCATCTTCTTCGTCGAAGAATCTACCGTTTGGCATTGAGCAGTTCAACGGACAGGGGAATTTCATTCTCTGGCAAGAGAGAGTGAAGAATATTTTGACGAGAGAAGGGACAGTGAAGGCGTTGAAGAAGAAAGATGAAAAGTCTGAAAAAATGACCGATGAAGATTGGCAAGACAAGAGAGATCTTGTAAATTGTACTATCAAGTTGTGCCTGGCGGACAACACTCTTCAAGAAGTTATTGGCCTAACTGATCCGGCGGAGATCTAGGAGAAATTGGAGAGCCGCTACAAGTCAAAATCTTTGACAACCAGATTGCATGTGAAGAAGCAGTTCTATGGCTTGCGGTTATCAGAAGGAGGGAGCTTTGAGAAGCACTTGGATGAATTCAACTGGATACTGACACAGATGTCTGCTCTTGATGAGAAAATCAATGAGGAGGACAAGGCACTGGTTTTACTGGCCTCTTTGCCGGCCACCTATGATCACATCGTCACGACCTTGCTGTTCGGCAAGGATACATTGAAGTTGGAGGAAGTTATTGCCTCTCATATGAACGAGTCCAGACGGTCACAAGGGACATCATTGTCTTCTCATTCTGAGGTGCTAGTGACTGAATCCAGGGGAAAAAGTAAAAGTCGCCATCAGAAATCAGGAGAAAAAGGACGCAGTAAGTCATGGTCCAGATATCAAAACTTGGAGGGCCATCACTGTGGCAAAAAGGGCCACATCAAGAAGCACTGCTACAAGTGGAAGCGTGAGAATGCTGAAGGTAGTGAGAAAAAGACTGACAAGATTCGGGAAGAAGAAAGAGCTACTGTTGTTACCGGGGCCGATCTTTGGCTAGTATGCCAAGAGGATGAGGTGGTGAATCTGGCAGATCTTGAGACTAGCTGGGTGGTGGACAGTGGTGCTTCACTTCACGTCACGTCACGAAAGGAGTTTTTCACATCATACTTTTTTTTTGGTAAGTGAAGGTTTGGGAGTAAGAAGATGGGCAACTGGGGAGAGTAGAGTGGGGCAATAGTAGTGTGCCTTCTGTGGGTTTTTCACATCATACACTCCTGGCGATTTTGGAGTGTTGAAAATGGGCAATGAAGCTATGTCCCGTATTGCTGGCTATGGTGATGTATGTCTCACCACAAGTAATGGAACCAAGTTGCTGTTGAGGGACGTTAGACATGTTTCGGATGTTAGACTGAATCTAATCTCGGTTGGTAAGCTTGATGATGAGGGTTTCTGTAGCACATTCTGCGCGGGAGCATGGAAGTTGACTAGAGGGTCTCTAGTTGTGGCTCGGGGCAGAAAAGTTTCTAATTTGTATATGTTGCAAGCTTCGATTACAGCGGGAGATGTGAATGTTGCTAGAGATGAGGAGCTTTCAGATTTGTGGCACCGTCGGTTGAGTCACATGGGTGAGAAGGGCATGAACAGTTTGGCGAAGAAAAACTGCCTTCGGGGTGTGAAGACAGCTCAGTTGAAGACTTGTTCTCATTGCATGGCTGGAAAGCAACGACGGATTTCATTCAACGGCAACTCATCTACAAGGAAGACAGATCTTCTTGAATTGGTCCACTTCGACATACGTGGTCCATTCAAGATGAAGACTCTTGGAGGTGCACTCTACTTCATCACATTTATTGATGACTGCTCTCGAAAATTATGGGTGTATCCACTGAAATCGAAGGATCAAGCTCTTACTTTCTTCAAGCATTTTCATGCCTTGGTTGAGAGGCAAACAGGGAAGAAACTGAAATGCATCCGAAGTGATAATGGTGGGGAGTACATCGGAGCTTTTGATGAGTACTGTCGATCTCATGGAATTCGTCATCAAAAGACTCCACCGAAGACACCGCAACTAAATGTGGTAGCCGAAAGGATCAATGGGACTTTAATGGAGAGGGTCCGATGTGTGCTTTCGGAGGCGAAGCTCCCTGGATCGTTTTGGGGGGAAGCCTTGAGGGCCGTGGCTGATGTCGTCAACTTGTCACCACACGGTACTTTGAATGGTGAAGTTCTTTTTTTTGGTAAGTAATTAATTGTATTAAAATAAATTAAATTGTACAAAGATTGTGTAATTTCCAAGTGTTTTGCCGACTTGGAAAAGGACACAAAAATTAAAAAATAGAGGAACCCCAAAATACATGACACAAGTCATAAAGGTCACTCCGCCCAGGTTGAAGAAGAACACTCCGGTTGCACACTTCATCCAAGGAGACAAAATGTGATCCAGCTAAGGAAGCTCTTTGGAAGATAGCCCTTTAGCAGAATGGACTCAGAAGAAGGTGCACTCCGGCAGAAAATACTCCAGCAATTTCTACACCGGAAAATTCCAATCCTGAAGATTTCGCACTGAAAAACTGTACTCCAGTAAAAATGCATGCCGGACGAAAGAGCTCCAGCAAGTCACTCCGGAAAAATTCACACCAAGAAAAAAGCATTCCGGACGTATGCACTCCGCAGAAAGGGACTCCGGAAAGAGACCCGCTGGCTAGTGCACTCCGGAAGGTTGCGCTTCAGCAGAAAGAACTCCGGAAGAAAGTACTCCGGCAAAAAAAAGAAAGATCTCTAGCGGAATTCACTCCGGTAAATATCTCGCCGAAAAAAGAGGTACTCCGAAAATTAGCACTTCAGCAGAAAAAGAGCTCCGGAGGAAAGCACTCCGCCAAAAGCACACCGGAAGATGGATGCACGCGATACTCGAAAAAGTACGCACTCCGGAATCCGGAGTCCGCAAGAGCTCCGAAAACCGGAGTTCACTAAATAGCAACAGAACCAGCCGGAAAAATAATTTTTTTTTTTCGGAATCCGGAATCTACAAGAGCCGGAAAAACACACAAAGGAGATTCGGGTAAAGGACTCAAACCAGCCAAACACGAAGAAAAACACACTCCGGATTACGGAGTCCGCGAGAGCTCCGGAATCCGGATTACACAAAACAGCCTTTTTTTTTCCGGAAACCGGATTCAACAAGTGCCGGAAAAACGCACAAAGGAGATCTGGGAAAAGGAAAGCAAACCAGCCAAACACGAAGAAATACGCACTCCGGGTTACGGAGTCCGCGAGAGCTCTGGAATCCGGATTACACAAAACAGCAACAGAAGCAACCGGCAAAATTATTATTATTATTATTATTATTATTATTATTATTATTTAAGGAACCAAGACCTCAAAGCAAGGGCACTCCGAAATCCGGAGTACGCAATCACTTCGGAATCCGGAGCACACAAAACAGCACAAATCAAGCCCCCTTTTTTTTTTTTGAGGAAGAGCCAAGGAACTCAAGGCAAGGGCGCTCCGGAATCCAGAGTTCGCAATGACTCCCGAATCCAGAGTCCTCAAGCGCCGAAAACAGCAGCCGGAGCATACAAAACAGCACAGATCCAGCCCCCAAAGACTGCAAGGCAAGGGAGCTCCGGAATCCGGAGACCATAATCACTCCGGAATCCGGAGCTCACAAGCAACAGAAACAGCAGCTCACTAAGCGTTCCGGAAACCAGAGCTCCAGTTGAAGACAGCAGTTAGGGAATAGAATCCGCACTCAGGGCAGCAAGGGGAATGCTCCATCTAATCAGAACCGATCTGTCACTGCGGGCAGCAGAAAAATGAGAGGATTCCATCTTCCCCCGGACAGCAGCAGTGATTTGATGGGCCAGCTGGGTAGCAGTGCATGTAGTGTTCTTGAAGATACGTTGATTTTTCTCCCTCCAGATGTAATAAACTGAGGCCGCAAGGGTGAGGCGGAAGGAGCTAGCTTTAAGGCATTTGCCTTTCCAACGATTAGCAGCCCATAAAACGTTGGAGGACCATTGAGGGTAGGGCTAGCTGAGACCAGCCTGGGAGCGCATGAGCCGCCAGACAGCGGAGGAGAAATGACAGTTGAAAAAGAGGTGGCTGTGACTTTCCCTATCATTAGAACAAAGAACACAAATTGGGGAGATGTGAAGGTACTGGCTAATCCTATCCATGGTGTTGAGCCTGAGTCGAATAGCAAGCCAAAGGATAAAGGCATGAGCGGTGATGAACAGGGGGGTCCAAACAAGACAGGGCCACACCGCCACGCCGCTAGGAGGATGGAAAATACTATAGGCAGATTTTGTAGTGAAAGAACCAGAGGGGTCAGACGTCCAGAGAGCAAGGTCCTTGCGAGAGATATCAGGGGGGTAGGGGGCATGCGTTCAGCGATATCCACTACCTCAATGTCAAATTGGTTGGGCCAGCACCAGTCACCATTAGTGATGATGTCTTTAACTCTTGCATCCAGGGGCAAACCAGTAACACATTTGATTCTTTCACTAGTCCGATCACAGAGAGGGCCCAGAGGGTGCCAATGATCAAGCCAGAGGAATGTGTCCGCCCCATCGCCAATACGAAATCGGATTATGGGACGAAGAGCAGGTCGGAGCTTCATAAGCTTTTTCGAGCTCCAAGGGGCTAAATCTGGAATTTTTATGGTCCAAATGCAGCGATCTTTGAGTCTGTGGATGTGACACCAAGAAACCCAAATGGAGGCAGGATCGTTGGTGATGATCCTCCAGAAGTGACGGCAAAGAAGGCTTTTATTAGATGTGACCAGATTTTTTAGACCCAATCCCCCTTCATCTTTGGGGGAGCAGACATCTTTCCAGGCAACTTTAGCAAAGAATCTACCATCAATGGATGGAAGCCCAATAGTTGTGGATAGTGGAGAGAATGGAAGAAATAAGATGAAGTCTACCAGCAAAGGAGAGCCAGCGGTTCTTCCAAGAAGATATTCGAAGTTGAATACGGTCCAGGAGAGGCTTGCAGTCGGAGCAGGTGAGCTTCGTGGTGATAAGGGGGACTCCAAGATACCTGACAGGGAGGGAGCCACGCTTAAATCCGAGAATGTCAATGATGCAGCGAAGGGTATCCTCACTGATAGAGCTGCAAAAGACCTCACTCTTATCTAGGTTGGGGGTGAGGCCAGACAAGCAACTGAAGATGTTGAGACACTCATGAATGGCTTGAATAGAGTTGCGGTCCGCTTTGGAGAATAGAAGGAGGTCGTCCGCAAAGCCAAGCATCACAATACGAGAGCGATCGCATTTCCAATGGAATTTGAAGTCAGGATTAGTCCTAGTCATTCTGGTCAGGATGCCGTTCAGGACTTCCATCCCAAGGACGAAAAGATAGGGAGAGAGGGGGTCACCCTGTCTAAGTCCTTTGGCCCCTCGAAAGAAGCCCACCGATGAGCCGTTAAGGTTAATGGATAAAGAGGTGGTGGTGATGCATTGTTTGATCCAATTAACCATAATGGGGGGGGGGAAATTCATCAGCTCAAGAACCGCTAGGATGAAGTCCCAGTGGATAGAATCAAAGGCCTTCATCAGGTCAACTTTAATGGCGCATCGAGGGGCCCTCTTGTTGAGGTGGTATTTGTGGAGAAGATCTTGAGCCAGCAGGATGTTGTCTCCAATGCATCTCCCCGAGATGAAAGCGGTTTGACAATTGCCAACAAGGTAAGGAAGCGTGGGTTGGAGGCGGGCAGCGATGATCTTAGAGATGATCTTATAAATGACATTGCAGCACGCGATGGGGCGGTAGTCAGAAACTTTGGTGGGAGATTTGATCTTTGGGATGAGGCAAAGCAGAGTTGAATTGATTTGCTTTAACATTCTCCCATGAAGGAAGAAGTCTTGAACAGCAACAGTAATATCCTCACCTATAATATTCCAGGCAGCTTTGAAAAATTTGGCTGAAAAACCATCCGGGCCAGGAGCCTTAGTGTCATCAATCGAAAACGGGGCCTGGCGGACTTCTTCCGAGGAGATTGGGCGATAGAGGTCCGGCCGGAGGGCATCAGGCACAGAGTTATGGATAAAAGGGCGAAGGCTCTCTTTAGAGAAGGCGCCATTCTCCCTGCCCGTTCCCAGGACACGGGAAAAGTGGTTGAAGAGGAGGTTTTGCACTTCCTCCAAATTGGAGGTAGGAGATCCGTCTTCTTTGGTCAGGGAGAGGATCCTGCAGCGGTTAAGCTTGCTCTCAATGGAGCAAAAGAAGAATCAGGTGCATTGGTCCCCATCCCTGATCCATCTAATCTTCGCCTTTTGTTGTAGGAAGTCGCACTCCGTCCTTAAGGCACGACGATATGCAGCTTTAAGCCGGTCCTCCTCAAGAGCCACGAGGTGAGCGCCAACAGGAGGGTCGTTTCTCTGAAAGGCCTCAAGTTGCGTTCTAGCTCGAGCAACCTCTTCAAAAACATTACCCATGTTCCTGTTTAGCTCTTTCAGCAAGTCTTTGAGAAGACGGAGCTTAGAGACAATTTGGAACATAGGAACCCCCTGGATACAGCGACTCCAGCAGGTACGGACAGTGGGAAGGAATTGTGGGTGGAGTGCAAGGAAATTATTGAACCGGAAGCAGCCAGCACGGTGGGGCGTCCATATGGAAGGGGTGAGGATGCATGGGGAGTGGTCCGAGAGTCTAGTAGGGGGAAAAGAAGCTAAGGAAGGAAGCTCAGAGAGCCAAGGACCATTGACAACCACTCTACCAAGTTTGCGGAAGATACGAGATCCAGGGTCTCTGGCATCATTCCAAGTGAAAAAGGATCCGCTGAAGTTAAGGTCTTGGAGCTCACAGTCAGTGAGGCATCTGTCAAGGGCTATGGCACTGGTTTCATGCCAGCTACCCCCGAGGTTCACAGAAGAAGCTCTAATAGCATTGAAATCACCCAGAGCAGCCCAGGGTTTGTGGAAAATAAGGTGGTGGATCGCACGAAGCTCGTTCCAAAGGGATCTCCTGTCAATTTCCAGGTTAGATGCGTAAATGAAAGAGATAAAGCAGGAGTGGTTAGTGATTTTATTAAGAATTTTACAGTGAATGATTTGAGTAGTTTTGTTCAACAAACTCAAATCAACAATAGAGCTATCCCACCCAATCCAAATTCTGCCCAAGGGGGAGGCTAAGTAGTTCCAATCCCAATTACAGGAAGGCATCAGGAGGTTGGAGATGTGGGGTGCCTTATTCTCTCTAACCCTTGTTTCCACAAGGCCTACAATAGCACATTTATTGGACATGATGAATTACTTTACATCATGAATCTTGGGGGCTCCATT
The DNA here is from genome assembly GCA_025585075.1 of Nepenthes mirabilis. Classification (NCBI taxonomy): domain Eukaryota; kingdom Viridiplantae; phylum Streptophyta; class Magnoliopsida; order Caryophyllales; family Nepenthaceae; genus Nepenthes; species Nepenthes mirabilis. The sequence continues at coordinate 8,633 of JAODPA010012699.1, forward strand.
AAGCCCACGAACATTCCAACAAGCAACACTAACCATGAGAGTTGGACGGGGGGGTTTCTTCTTAGCCCCCTTAGTTTGTTTTGGAGTAGGATTCAACAAGGAAATCCCAACGTCCTTATTCTCTATGGTTTGGACTGATTCGATCGGCACACGTCTGGCCGAACGGGAACTTCTGGGATGGGAAGGAATGGAGGAGGGGGGGGGCCAGAGGGGGCCTTATCCAGTTGGACCTCGTTAAGAAGGAGGGGTTCACCAGAAGGCAGGTTCTGCGAGATGCAACAGTGGTCCACAACAAGGGGAGGTTCACAAGGCGGGACTGGAGCATCACCAGTTAAGATGGAGACTGGGGCAGGCACCACAGGATAGTTTGTCTTAGAATTCCCAGTTCCAGCAGAAGTGGAGAGAAGGGTGTCTGCTTCTGGGCTTGTCAGAGCCGCAAAGGAATTGGAGTCCAGGGCAGTAGGTCTAATCCCATCAACCAGAATTGGATCATTGTCAGTCAATGAGGTGAAATTAGCCGTTGAGGGATTTGGAGACGGCATGGGTCCAGCAGTTAGGTTCCGGGTCACAGAATTACTAGTGGAACTCAAGGGGTCTTTTACTCCGGAGCCCTTGACAGCTTTTGCAGGGGTGGGAAGGCGCCCAGAAGGGTTAGCATTGTGGGGCGACTTGTTATGGGTCTTAGAGGTTCTAGGTAACCGACTCGGGACAGATTGGCCAGGTTTCCACGGGTATTCCACCTCCACATCAACCCCCAATGAGGCATCAGAGTGGCTCCCGCAGTGAACTCTGATTCTCTCAGGTAAATCAGATGAAGCTGAGACTTCAACGCAGATGCGCGCGACCTTAAGCCGGTCTCTTTGGGCAGTAGCAGGATCCAACTGAATCAGTTTTCCGATTGCGCTGGCAATCCAGCTAAGCCCCAGAGGGGTCCAAAAGTGAACCGGAACACCTTTAAGGTGAACCCATAAAGGGAAGGACTTATGGAACTCTTTGGAAAGGGCCAATTTCGGAGTCCATTTCTTTAAAAAGAGAGGGCGGCCAACAAAGGTCCAAGGACTGTGCTTAAGGCATTCTTGCATCTGAATGTCATTTGCAAACCGGAAGAGAAAGAAATCATTTTCCATCTCTGCGATTTGGGAAATCCCAAACTTAGCCCAGATTTTCCTGGCAATATGATTAACAACGAAAAAATTAAGGGGGGCCACATAGAAGTAGCCCACAAGGGAGAATTTTCAATCGGCATCTCCCTGTTGAATGACTTCAGTAGGGGGAAAAAGCTCCAGAATGGAGCCTTGGGGGAGGGAGGAGGGAAGTATTTCAGAGAGTTACCTGAGTCGAAGGAGTCCCTAGAAACGACGGAAGCCCACGAAGGCGAGGGCAACGTGGCCTTTGGAGAAGCCGCAATCTCTTTTTTTTGGTAAGTAGGTATTTTGGATTAATGGGAGTAAATAAATACACAAACTATGTTTTATTTCTAAGTATTATGACTTAGAAATAAAGTATAAAATGTTAGGACATACCCCGAGCAGCTGATACATCATAAAATAATAAACAAAATGTATATAAAAACTATGTTCTTAGCCAAGTGTTTTACCACTTGGGGAAGGAGACATAGAAGTAGGGGAGTTCCCTAAACCTATGACAACAGTCAATAAAAATATAAGGTTACAATAATATTTAATCGTTGTAAGAAAGCCACTCCAGTCACAAAAGGCATTCCATTCAAAAAAACCACTCCGGCCTCTTAAGGCTACAAAATGACACTCCGGCCTTTTAGAGAGTAAAAGGCACTCCGGCTTCAGAATCCACTCTGGCCAAAATGTCCTTCGGCATCAAGAAGCCCTTCCATCCACAAAACGCACTCCGTCTTCAAAAATCCACTCCGGCCTCAAAAACACACAAACCACTCCGCCTTAAAAAAAAACCACTCCAGACTCAATCACGCAATCCACTCCGGCCTTTAAGTGAGCGAAAGGCACTCCGGCTTCAATAAGCCACTCCGGCCTCTCAAACAAACTGACAAAGCCACATCGCACATCACTCTGGCAATAAGAGAACAAAGGCACTGCGGCTTCATCATACTCAATGCCACTCCGCCCTAAACACACGCAAGCCACAGTACGTACAGACCGGTCACACCCACACAGCATCAGTCATGCTAGATTAAGACCGGGCTGTCCAAACCAGTATCGTGTGAGAGTAGGCACCGGTCATCAGCTCCAACTCTCAGCAACAAAGCCCCACACCTCAGCAAGCTTTAGCAGTTAGAGGAGGGTGTTTCTTCTAACTCCTTTTTGGTGTTTCTTCTTACGCCTTTTTGGTTTTTTGAGGCATGATTGAGATCCTCCTCCTTCAGTTGCAGGTGACAAGCCTCCACCAGAAAGGAATGATGGGATATCGGTGCCGAATCCCTCGCTACCAGACATTCCCACATCATCCTCCAATTCCGGGACTCTTTCTCTGGAAGCACCAATTGCTGGGCGGCGTCGTCCTCGACGATTCCACTTTGGGTGCCGGGTGGCACCGGCGTCGGCCATGACTGGCCTCCCGGTTGCTTGCCCGGCCCCCCCACCCTCCTCTGGCTATCCGTCTCCACCCTTCCGAGGCGCCGGTTCGATTCATTCTCTGAGGGCTTGATGCCTTCTCTGTTTTCCTCTATCTTCTTCTCGATCCGCCATTTGGTGCGTACCCGATGTTGGCGCCGCTGATTGTGGTCGTCTTGTCGAAGTTTATCTTCGTTCTCGTTGCTAAATCTGATTGTGAGGTCGGGTCCTGCAGACGGCCCGTTTCTTTGTTTGAAGGAGGCGTTTCTGACTTGGTGACTGGTGCTAGGGTAGGATTTGGGAGGTCGTCTCCTGTATGTCTTCGTTTGTGAAGTCGTTCCTTCCTTGGTGCCTTGTGCTAGGGCAGGAGCTGCTGAGGGTTTCTGCAGTCAACTTTCTCCCTTCAGACGCGGCTGTTCCAGAGAGAAGCTAGTGATTCTCTTTGTGTTGTCTTTTTCAAATTTCATTTTCAAAATTTTCATTTTTAAATCTGAAATCTGACTTTTTGAGGGTCCTTCGCTGTCGGCTGTGCTTCCATGCCCCGGGCTACTTAGGACTCCTGTGGCTGAGAGTCCCTGTCCTGGCTTCGGTGCGAAAGCTACGGATTAGGTTGCCATTCGGATGATGCATCTGATGGTTTGTTCTGGTTGAGCCCTGATGTTTCTTACCCCTGATGATGGAGCTGACTGTGGCGTTGGAGGAATGCCGGATTCTTGCTGTGGAGATGTGGTGTTGGCAGTATGGCGTATCCCATCTCTATTGCTGCTGTCGGGCTTGCTGTAGCATCTTGGAGTTTAGTGACTGCCTTTTGCTGTTCTGCTTGCTCCATGATCTCTAAAGCTGGCGTTCTTGGTGCTGCCTTATTGGTGTGCGAGTATGGGATGAAGTTTGTCTCAGCAGCGGCAATGGTGGCTGGAATAAATCTGTGGTCTGCAGATTTTTGGATTTGGATGCGGTCTCTTTTGTGCAAAGCCAGTTTGCACTGGCTTTAATGCCGGAAAGGGATTCGTATTGCTGATGTGGAATGTGAGCATTCCGTTTCTGCTCTCTATTGCTCCCGGTATGATTTTGAGGTTGATGTGCTTCTGCTACTGTCATGAAGATGCCGAAGCATTTATGCCGGTTTGACTTTGCTGATCCAATGCCGAGTTAGACTTGGGGGTGCTGTTTTGGTTTGGAGGCCGATTTGGCTATTTGGCCGGGTTGGCTTGGAGGATCAACTGACGACTTCGAATTGTGGCAAATGTGGAATTGCTGACTTGGCATGGCAATTGCCGGTGTGACTCTGAGGCTGATTGGCATGCTGATAAGGGATGTCTAATGCCGATTTGGAACTGCACTTCAGCTGCCGATCCGACTTATGGCCGGATTGGCTTACTATGGCTGTTTTCATTTGCCGATTTCAATGCAATTTCGTCTTCCGGTTGATTTGGAAAAAAAGTTGATGAGCACTGCAGTGGCTGGTGTAATTGATGCATTGCTGATTTCAGCTTTGCGTGTAACTATGGAACCATGGAACCTGCTGTGATGGCCTGCTGCTCCTCACATGATTATTCCTGGCCTCCTTGAGATGTCCTCCGGCCAATTTGGCTTACTGTGGCCATATTGATATGCCGTTTTTATTTTCAGTCGATCATGTTGATGCAGCCTGATGCTTTCTTGATGGGTATTGATGATAGATGACGTGGCAGTGTGATTGAAGCTTTGCTGGTTCCCAGCATGCTTCCCTCATTCTGCAATTGCTGCCGATGCTGCTGGAGATGGTAATTGGTGTCGCACTGATGTGGGTTGTTACGGCTGGATTTTCGGATTTAGTTCACCAAGTGGAGCAGGTTCGGCCCTTGGCTGGCATGAAGTTCCATTTTGGCGTTAAAGTTGTAGCTGTCGGTGTCTGGTTTTCTACTTGTTTGCCTTTTTCGATAATGCCGATGGATTGGCATAATTAGTTTAGAAATTGCTCTATTGCTGGTGGAGCTTTTTGAGTGCATTATGTGAATACCAGCAATTTTGTTTCTCTGTTGGTTTCATATGATGTATCTTTGTGCTCGGGGCATGCCCTAGCGCTTATGGTTTATCCTCAAGTCGGAAAAACACTTGATGATAAATTATTGCTTGTAAATTTTTTCTCCCATTAATCCAAATCACTTACTTACCAAAAAAAAAAATTCTCTGGATGCACCAAGCCGCAATCTCAAGAGACAGGGACGGGCAACCATCCGCACCAGAGACAGGGGCCTGTGAAGGGACGGAGGCAACCCTAGCAGGAGG
>JAODPA010012710.1:0-13446 GCA_025585075.1 Nepenthes mirabilis
ATAAAAATAAAAATAAAAATAAAAAAATCCCATAGTGAAAGATTGTGCAGGAATTTTCAACATTGCAATAACTGGGAAATTTGGCAGCAGAAATGTGTTCCGATCCAACTCGCATAAACTCGTCAATGGCTGCTTACAAGTTCGCCTGAGAATAAGTCAACTTTGCGAAAGCTCACGGCTACGTTTGGTTGCTGACACCACCGCGTTCATCAAAACGGCTCGGAATCCACCCTTCTCCAGCTCATGGATGCCAGCGATGGTCGTCCCACCAGGCGATGCAACGTCGTCCTTCAGCTGACCCGGATGCTTACCCGTGTTGATCACCATCGATGCTGCCCCCAGAACCTGCAGCGTTAACCGTCATATCACGAGCCAGTTTGACTTGGTTAGTGTTTTTCCATATGTTCATACTCACACAACGATACTGGGTGGCCTCGAATATGGGCCACATACAATAATATTCTCTTTTCCAAAAATTTATATTCACAAATTTTAAGCATACTTAAAATCCTAGATTTATCTTTTAGAGTTGTAAAATATATACAGGTCCAAAATTTTGGATATATTTTAATAATTTAAAAAGATATCAAGATTAATTTTGATAAAACTGGCTAAAACTCGTTAAATAAGTAAACAGATGATTAAATCTAAAATCTAACCGATTTTTTATGTTGTTATGAGAAACAGAAATTACAATTGCGATGTTTCGATATCGATATGTATCACTTGATATAGTCGTAATAGATACTGATATGATATGGATATTTCATCGGACGTCTCACTATATCAATAAGAAGGGAAATTATCCAAAGTATAAATTTCATCATAGGCCAGCTTCAGCTTCTAAAATAAGGTGCCGTTTGGTGCAGCTTCTTGAAAGTGCATCTGGCATGCAGTTGACAATGCAGTAAATTGAAACTTGTCTAAAAGAAAAACTCAGACCAACTTACAGAGAAGCTTGATCAGCTTTCATCAGCTAATTTAGCTTCAGGAAAAAAAAAAAAAATCTACCTTTTGATCTCATTTGAGCTCCTTGAGAAACCAAAATTGGCTTTATGATAAGACCCAGGTTGGCCCGATTCAATCCGAGCGGGTCATATAGTACACAGGTCCCAATATTTCCGAAATTCTTATTTTCTAAAGGGAATAAAATTCAGCATAATCACAAAAGACAACAGATTCAGCTAACATCAACACGGATATTATCAAAACAAATATGAAACTGTAAAATGACCTGCAGCAAAACCGATCATTGAGTCTATTAGAAATATATTATATCGGTATATTTCATGACTTAGTAAACAAATTATTTGAACGGTCCTCAAGCATCAATGAAGATGAGAACTGGACACATGCACCATCTTCCAGTTTCCATGTATGAACCGCGTATGAGCATATTTTGTCCAACACAACCGCATTTGATGTGTACCTAAGTTGAGTATGACCGCATTTTGGAGAATACACTCACGTCCAATGTGCAACTACGAGCATTTTACCCAAAATACTCATACTTGATGTATGCTTGTATAGCGCAATGCGCTAGGGCGCTGCCTTCTTGCTAATGCCTTTGTATCGAGAATGCGTCTAAGTAGCATACATGTGCTGGAGCACTGCTTTCTCAGTTTTGGCTTAATTTTCAACCAAATTTATATGTACCTCTCTTAGTCTTAACTAAAGAAATAAACAGAAAAATTGCTGCAACCCTAAAACTCCCATTGCTTCATGTAAAAAGAGATCATCGCTTGAGAAAGCTATACTATGCACTTGAGATAAATTATCAAGATTTTCTCATCTAATATTTTCTTCCATTGTTTACACACTTACAACAACCTATAAACCTTCGTAGATACGTTGGTGGTATAGACATTGATTCAATAATGTGCGGAGATTCACAAGTAAAGCAGGTTCAATAAGAAGATGAAAATTATTCGATTCCGCTACTATGAGCAAATTCTACAAACTTCTCTCCATCCAGATAACGTATCCAAACCTTCAACGTAAAAATCATAGCCGCCAACTCCAAATCAAGGGTGGGATAATTTTGTTCATAAACCGTCAATTGCCTGGACCAATAGGCAACCACCCGACCACGTTGTATCAACACACAACTTAAACTCTTCTTAGAAGTATCGCAATACACCACAAAGCCTCCTGATCCATCTAAGATCAACAATATCAGCGTGAAGGTCAATCTATTCTTCAATTCCTAAAAGTTCTTCTCACAATCCTTATCCCAAATAAATACAATTTGCTTTTAGGTCAAACGCATCAATAGTACCGCAATCCTCGAGAAATTTTCAACGAATCGCCGTAATATCCAGCCAGACCTAAGAAACTACGTACCTCTATATATTGTGTCCAATATGTGGTTTTTATAGGTAAATCTTCTCATTTTATTTTCAGATGACCATCTTAGAATGAGAAATTGATCTCGTTTATCTCAATCACTCCATCCCTTCTATTTTTGTTGGCTAACACTGAAAATCAGTCCTTATAAACTTGATCTCTTTATCGGTCCTCCTTGTCCAAAAATTCTAAGCAAATATCCATAATATTGACAAAAAGTCAAACTCGTTTTCTACTTTTTTTAGGGAAAGCATTCTATGAATCACACCGGTGGTGATTATGAGCACTTTGCATCTCCCTCTGGTGCCCTTTCTTGACTATCTATATTGTTTTCGTGAGATGCCTCTATTTGACGATACCACTTCCTTCTTACATAACACTTCCATGATTTGACATAGAAAATCTTTTTAAATGAAGCATCCAACCCCCCCCCCCATTTGGCTTATTGTATATCGGATTATACTTATCAATATTTTTCCTGTGACATACTATGCCTCCTTACCTCTCGACAGAGTACTATTCCCCCATGCTTTCCTCCTCGGCCAGCCAATCAACCTTCCATCATACCTCTACTCACACATGATCTTCGTGTTTGTCAGTAAGAAGGATGATAATCTTCCATATAGTTGTCCAATTCAACAACTGATCATGGGTTTGGGAGTCTCATTTCCAGATTTGCTCCATATCCCATTAGACAAACCAATTGATTACACAACCTTTGAATAGAGCCAGGCTCATACCAGCCGCTACTCCCCATATTGCCGCAATTTCTGGATGAGCCTTATCCGAGTGACGGCCCATCTCAGATTGCCCCTGGCCCCTCTAAGCCACCTATGTTTTCCTAGTCTGCCTCTTCAGTTATAATGACTCAGTTCTCTAGTATGTTTGATCAACTTGCCACCACAAATGTAAATCTATCTCAACTTGCTATAAATCAAGATCACTTAGAGTCTCACCTCCTAAAAAAATTTCGGCATATTGATGCACATACTGACTGGCTCAATGACAAGGATTTCTAATATTTATATATGTCAACCAATATTTCTTTCCATAATTGACTTAAGCCCAATGAAATAATCCTCTTGAATAAATTTAACCTTCTGAACTTCATAATAGCAAGTTAAACAAAAGATTAGAGATGAACTTACAGTTTGTGAAGCTAACCCCAAGGCAAGATCTCGTGGTAGACCTGCAGCCACCCCTCCGTCGGCCAAGGCTTCTATGGCCAAAAATATATATGCTGGGCCACTCCCGCTGAACGTTTTGAGGACAATTGTGTTCGATCATAAAAGACTTCAGTCAATTAACCTCCAGTTTAAGAAATATCAATAAGATAGATAAACTCCAGCAGTTATGATTTCGCCTATGATAAACCCTAAGAAGAGTGCATCTACAGATTTCAAAACAAATGGTTGTTTGCTATAAATTGTGAGGCCCACATACCTAAGAGCCGTGATTGCATCAAATAACTTCTCATCAGATCTCCAAACCTTGCCGATTGCTCCGAATAATCTAGCTATTAGTGCACCATCTTCTTCAGTTGCTGCTCCTCCCAAACTTATCACTGTGTAATTGCAAGTGTATTAGATAATCTTGTGTTCAGATGCAACTTCTAGATTTGAAAGCAATTATGAACTAGAAACATCCTAGGAAACTGATTATATAAATGAGTTAACGACTTTAAAATATATATAATTGAACAAAGAATTATACAACTATGGGAGATAACTACATTAAGTTTTATCTATAAATATTAACAATTGGAAATTTCATAGGATTTAGAGTGTTTCATAGGATAATCTTGTGTTCAGATGCAATTTCTAGATTTGAAAGCAATTATGAACTGTAAATATCCTTGGAAACTGGTTATATAAATGAGTAAATGACTTTAAAATATATAATATTAGACAAAGAATTATACAACTACGGGAGATAACTACATTAAATTTTATCTATAAACATTAACAATTAGAAATTTCATAGGATTTAGAATGTTTCTAAAGGAGCAGTCCAGTGCACGAGACTTGATTTGGAGATGATGAGATCTACACATCCTTATCCTTGAATTGCAGACAATTTGTTTTCATATTTTAAATCTGTGACTTTAATGTTATACTGGGGAAAGCTTACTATTGCATCAAGTGGTTCTAGTACAAAAAATTGTGTGTGGAAGGAGGGGGGGGGGGGGGGAGTTTTCTTCACTTTCCCTGCTTGACTCTCAAAATATTTTCCTTGTTAAGAAGCTGTAAGGAGAACTGCGCAAACTGATGATCCGGCATATCAATACTAAAACCCAAACTTATCAGTACTCCTTCAGTAAAAAGCATGAAGTTATTTAAAGTAAGAATATTAGAACAAATACCCATTAAAAGAAAAGAATAATAGAACAGAGTGACTTGATGGACAAATCAAACCAAAAGTAAAGGTTCGATCAGTCAAGAAGATGACAAAGAAAATACTCACCAATCCCATCAAATCTAAAACCCAAACCATAAGGTTTTATACTGTGCAAAATAGTGGAACAACTCCAAAAATATAAGCACCAAAAGAGTAACACAACCAGCACATAAGTAACAGAAAAAGTATTCCAGTAAAATAGATATAATAAGAATAATTCGAAAATGATACTTGACCCTTCAGCTCATTGAAGTCTTTCCTGTAAGCCATAGTTTACACATGAGTAGGGCTTAAGCTAAAGACTCAACATAGACCATTAATGAAAACATTGCAATCGATTACGAATATATCCAACACAAAATTTTTGTTACAAAATAGAACAAAATAAATTGGGCGAAAATATATCTCAATGCATCTCTAATACGGCGGCATATTGAGATTTTGTTATAACATCAACAAATATCGGTATCAAGGGATCCAATACCGATATTTCATTCCATGGCATGAACTGATACATCATTATGAGCATGAAAATATGAAACATAAAAACAGTTCAAATTGGTGTTCCCTTAAATATCATATAGACAGACACAAAAAATGAGGAGCAAGAGTAGGATAGCAGTACCAGATGCTGCCTCACCAACTGCAGCGGGAGTATTAGGCATTACCCTGATAAAACGGCTATGCCCGGCCCACTCCTATCAAAGTTACAGAACAAAAGTCGGAAAATGAAAAGGTCTCAACATTTGGAACATCAATTTCAGAAATTACAGAATAAAGAACAACTCGACAGGCAGAAAATATAGCCAGATAGAGACCGCAGATAGAAGAACTGGACTGAGTGTATAAGAGCAAAAGGTAAACAAAATTCATGTCCATCTATGCTCTTCAAATAGATAGTTTGTCAGCTATGATGTATGCTAAGTAAAGTTTTGATGAATGAACAAACTTCATTGACATGAAAACCAAAGAGTCAAGTTGCCCAGACCTGTAAATCCTTCAATTTAGTTCCAGCAGCAACTGATACCAAAAGCTTCTTTTGAAGTTGTGGCCTTAACTGCAAGACGACGTCTTTAACTGGAATACCCACAGCAAATGGTGGAAGTACAAAGAATCATATATCACCAAAAATGATAGCCGAGATGGTCAATATACAAAGCTTCTTGTATCAAAAGGCATCACTATCTGAAATGGCATTCCAGTGCCCATCTCTGTATATGCAAGCAAAGGCCATTTTCCATCTCAAAATTCTTCAGCATTTTCAGTTTCACAATCAGCAACTTAAGTGGCAACATACTGACAAATTGTATCAACCGAATACAACATGGTTCATGGCCCCATGTATTATGCTAATCCTCTCTTTGATATTTACAATGTGGAATTGGCCTTTATCCCAACAACATTCCAAAATAACACTGAACGTGGATTTGGGTGGCTCCCTTTTGCTGGAGGAGAGCTTCTTTTCCAAATCATAACTGTTTATTTTTCATCTAATGATTATGATTAGTTTCATCTTAAATTTTTTTCTCATAATTTATTTATTCTAAATTACAGCATTTGGATATCGTTAATTTTTAAATAAAAAATTATAATTTAGTGAAGAAACCCTTCCTTCTCTCTTGGTGAAGGAGGGCCACCAGTTACCACTAAACATACCCAATTTGGATGCAGAGAGAGATAGTATAGATCTTGCAAGGATCGAATTTTAACTTATATTAATCGGGATTATTTAAGCTAATATAATTGAAATGGAGGTCTAAAGACGTGGACAATTGGGTCAAGAAGGGAAAAATTTTTAAACCAGACGAAATAGGGCATGCGGCCCAGGCTGGCACTGTAGCGCCGCACCTGCGCCCTGGTGTGCCTAGGGTGCAAAATCCAATGCTGGGAGCACTCAAAGCATGCCAGAGCACCCAAGCAAGAGTGGATTCCAGAACCTTCCGCGCCTGCCCCCCGCCCGACCCTCGCTTGAGCGCAGATCTGTTATAAAATCGGCCGAGGTTCAGTTTCACCGCATTTTACAAGCGGCGGAACAGTTTGTAGAGAGAGGAAATAGAGTGAGAAGGGCCGAAGGAGATACGAGAAGAGAGAGAAAAGGGAGAAATATTTGGGAAGTTAAATTCGGAATATTTGAAGTAAGAATTTCGGTATATCCAGCGAAGACAAGTGCATCTTAAGTCCCTTTTTCTCTTGTTGTCAATCATTGCTAATTCTTTCTAGTATTATCGTTTTAATACTTGTCTCCATTAAGATTCTAAAGTAAATATGGCACGAAAATCATTTTTCCATGATTTTATCGAAGGAATTTCATATCCATATGTGTTATTGTTGCTGCATTATGTTTTGCTGTATCATGCTTTGCCAAATTGCTAAATTGCTGAAAATTTTGTAGCATGCTTTACTGGTTTTAAACCTAGAAAATTGATAAATCTGAGATTCGGTGCTGAATTTTATTGCTGTAAATTTAAAATTATTATGAATTCAGTTCCTATATTCATGAAAGTATGAATGGAAGCTTTACAAAATATGTTATGAATTATGACTATTTTTTTCCGGAGTGATAAAATTAAGAAGAATTAAGAAAAGGTGTACAACTTTCATAAATATTTTAAAAAGAATTAAGAAATTGGATCGAGGAATTATTCCGAGGGTAATATTCCCTGACATACCTTAGGATATTATATTGAAAATTGGAGAATTGCCCATTGGACCCGCAGGGGTTATAAAAGCGGATTATGGCTCCGTCTACCGGGTGACAGGTAGTACCGCTTACATCCGAATATTGAATAGGATCGAAAGGCCTTAGATTGTGTGGAAGCATATATAATCATTTCTTCGGTTGTCCACTCCATTAGTTAATAAGGCCTACTAACCCCGATTCCTAAAGATAAATAAGTTTTCAATATTTTTGACGGCTAAGTCAGTAAAAGGATATGATAAAGAAGCTTAAGTGCATCATGAAAATGTTTTCTGCACATGTTTTATGCTTATGTATCATTATGACTCTTATTTCCTCTGATGATATGTTTTGAATATAATGTGCATGATTATTATTATATGTTGTGCCTTATTGAGTATTTGACTTACTTCATTACTATTTTTACTAATCTTCAGATAAGTCGCACAAATTGATGCCAAATGAACAGGAATGAAGATGGAAGTTTCTTATGCTTAGGAAGATGGATTTTGACGTTTAGAAATTTTGTTTTGGATTTTGATGTACTAAAATTCTGTACATGCTTGGAAGTATGAAATGATGTATTCTTTTTTGGTGATACTAGTTAGTATTGTTTCCGCAGACTATTATGGATATTATGTATACTTCCGCGGGATATTGTGTAATTATTTTGTTGGATTTTTAGCAGGCACCTTTCATTTACAAGATTCGACATTGTACTCCTCTAGTATGGTGTTGGAGCCGCTGATGATGTGACGACTGTATGGATCTTGTGTATATTTATATATATATATCGCATTAATTACTTATAATAATGATTAATGACAGAAATGAAGACATGGTCCATCACAGATCTAGCATCAACCGAAAGAAAGAACAAGGAAAACAAAGTTCATGATTGTCTTATGTAAATTGATGTGCTAGTGCTACACTAGAACTCCACATTGCATCTAAAAGTAAAAATTTTATCTAATAGAACCAACCAAAGGCGACACACATCATGTATTGAAATTGAGCACGTAGATCAACAGGCTTGAGATACATAAAGGTCATAATACAAGAAAAGGTACCAATTTGAGGTTTAACAGCGAATAGAACCACGTCAGAATCTTCGACAACCTGTTGAAAAGGCATATCAAGTGGAGAACAGCATCAACAACCATAGAATACAAAAGAACGAATTGTCATATGCTCAACAACAATGCAAAAGGGGTTCGGGTAGAGTATGAAACTTTAATTAAGGCACATAGAGGGAAGCAATGTCTATCAACTTGTTTAAAAATCAATCAGGATTCAATTCATTAACAGAGATAAGAAGAGTCCACTGCTCAATACAAGAAAGAATACAAATTCCACAGCATCACATTAAGTAATAGAAAAATCTAATAAATTCTTATGAGAAGAAACAAGAAACCCTTCTATTTGTAAATAACAAATGCATCCAGCAGATGAGGAACTCCATCACATCTACAGCTGATTCCTGAAAACTTAAACCATTCATCTATGTCCAAAAGTTTATCAGCACAATGCAAAAACATTGTTATATTTAAACGCTTCACAAAGAACCTTGTTTTTCATGTATTCCGTTTTCACAAACAAATAAATCAAAGCAAGAAAAGTAGTCTCTACTCATTCACATATAAAAAGTCTACTGATTCACAACAACATTCTAACAAAATAGGTCATCAACAAAGTATTACACATTCTAATAGAACCCGTGACACTGCTTCAACATGGCACGAAGTTTTGCAAGCTTGGGTCAGCAAAAATTGACAAAATTGCTAAGTTGACTCGACACGAATTCCAAAATTGTATGATTTGACTCCTTAAAATTAAATTAATTAATCATATTATGCATAATCAAGCCACTTGATTCCTAATTGATTGTAAGAGCAAGATGCAACTTAATGCCAACTTAATCATTCTCCATTGGTAAAATTTATACATATGGACATATAAGGTACATATCTGATTTTACATGATTTTCTTAGCCATCCTTGACTGAATTCAGTCGTGTAGGCCTGCAAGAGAATGACACCACGCATGGTTGAAGGTTTCAACACAAATCAGAATACACACAACCACACCAAACATGAACTCAAGCTCTGCCTGAAGATATCAGTTGTTGAATTTAATTTCCAAAGAATACACCAATCCTAGGAATCCATAGGATTCATTGTGGATCCAGCACAAGAAACAAGTAACAGCAACACATAATACAAGATGGGGAAAAGGCCAAAAAGAGTATCAATTTTTTATCTTTTACCCCAATCTTATTCTCAATTATTTATTTTTTCCAATTCAATTATTAATTTCAACTTAATTACCACTTTATATTTGCCAAGTTCATTGTAATTTAGTGGCACATAATACGCGCATGTCGTAACGATTCCAAAATAATCCTTTATTTTATTTTTACAGTTTCCTGAATTTTGTGGCATTACGTTTGAGTCAAAAAATGAGGCCAATTTGGCATAAAATTCTATCTAGTACAAAAGTAAGTTGAAAAGAGACAAAAATTAGAAGTTTAAATAATATTAGGAATGAGGATAGAAGTAGAAAATTTTGATATTATAGCCAATAAAAGTAGGTATTTCTAATTAGTGCCAGAATGGCGATGCTTATGATTACATCCTTAGAAAGTCCCCCCCCCAAGGACAAATACATGATGATGCGTCCCTGATTCTTGGGTTGTGGTACGGGTTAGAGAGTTACCCGATCTTACGCTGCGAGTCGAGCTGGAGCAAGTCCAATTTCCGTTGCTACTAACCAAAAATCTGTGCACCACAAATTACAAAGAATAGGTCAGAGAATTGACAAGACTCACCATCCAATTTATCCTCCGACGTTCAAGTCAGAAATCTTTCTCAGGAACAAAAAAGATGTCAAGATGATGTGAAAGAATGTAAAGATACACGTGAGTGAGGGATATGAGAGGAAGACTGGCTCCTATAGATGCACCCGTAGTGGGGGCAACTTGGAGAGAAAGGAGGACTGGACTCCTTTACGGTCGCACATAGTCGGTAGCTCACTAGGGATGCACTCGCGGAATGGCTTACTAGGAATGCATTCGGTAGTGAATAGTTTACTCTAGGGGAAAGAACTATGCTGGGAAGGAATGCTTGGTTCTTTCTTTTGCTCTATGAGTCTCGCTTGTGGGCGGTTCGTCCATTGAGAAATCACTCTCCTCTTTTCCAATGGACGGTGAAGGGGGTTTATAATGTTTCGCATATAAGGCTTCGGAACCAAGACTGACAAGTGTTCCTCTCTGATTCGCCGGCCGCAGGATGTTGACGGGAGCCACCGTATCAAGTATCGTCTTGTGGCGTTGATATGACCGCGGCTAGTGGTGGCCAACGAGGGCTAAGTCTCCCCTCGCGTGGGTTCGCTGGGCTGTTGTTGGTTGGCAAGCACGATTATTCCCCATGGTTGGCCACCAACCCCATTGGTTAAGACCTACCGTGCCGGTGTCTTCTACGCTGCCAAACTACTATTACTAGGGTGGACAGTGGACTTTATTGACATTGGTGGAGTTGCAGAGGTCATCCCCTGAGGTTGGGCTGTTGGTCCCCCACGGCCTGTACGCAACAGATGGGCTATTTGGACAATTTCTGGGCTTTGTCTTTGCGTTGGGCCTTGTTGGCTAGTGGGCTGGCTGCCGAATTGTCACCTGCCGCGACTGGATCATCCCACGTCATGGGTGGACCCATCACTAGACCCCCATGTTGGGGAACCAGGTCTTTCTGGTCTCTGGTATGTCAGATGATGGGACGTTTCCAGCAGTCTCTACCCACACGTCTCTTTCCGAGACACTTCAGCTCACCAGTTCCAAAGTTATGCCCCTTCCCTAGGCACTTTGCATCCTTTCGTACGATACTACAGGGATTCGATACTTTGTTTGGAAAATTTCCGCTTTGAACCGAGACCTGGCTCCGATTCCTTGCGGGCAATCGGTGAACTCGTCTTTTCACTGAGAGCTCACTATCTTCCTATTATGGCTATAAAAGGGGGAACCCTCTTGCTCTTCGCCTCAGGGTTCATCCTTACGTCATCGAAGCAATGCGGGAGCTCGAAGTTGCCTTAGTCTTTCTGAAGCCTCGTGCTGTATCGAGTGGAGTCCTGGAAGACTTGAAGACGAGCTTGGCGCTTGCGGCATCATCGTTGTTTCGGCTGTTCTCGTGCCGCTTGGACCCTACTTTGACTGTTCTTGGGCTGCCATGCTTGGAAGCTCGGTGGTAGGGTCCCTTCTGTCTTTCCTCCTCCTGCCAGCTTTTAGATGTCCCCTTAGTGATGGGGCCCACCCATGATGTGGGCCTATCCAATCATGGCAGGTGACGATCTGGCGGCCAGCCCATCAGCAAGGCCCAGCGCAAAAACAAAGCTTAGAAGTTGTCCAAATAGCCCATCTACTGTGTATAGGCCCGTGGGGGACCAACGGCCCAACTTTAAGGGATGGCCTCTGTAACTCTACCAATCGCAACAAAGTCCACTCTCCACCTTAGCGATAGCAGTCTGGTAGCACAGAAGACGCCGGCACGGTAGGTCTTAACCAATGGGATTGGTGGTCAACCATGGGGAAAAGCTGCACCTGCCGACCAACGGCAGCCCAGTCAACCCACACAAGGGGAGTCCTGGCCCTTGTCAGCCACCACTAGCCACGGTCACATCAATGCCACAAGATGATACCTGACACGGTAACTCCTGTCAACCTCCAATGACTGACGAATGCCAAAGGAACACCTGTCATCGGGTTTGGCGCCAAAGCCTTCTCTGCGAAGCATTATGAACCCCCTCACTGTCTACAAGAAAAGGGGAGAGAAATTTCTTAATGGACGAACCACCTACAACCGAGACTCACAGAGCAAAAGAACCAAGCATTCATTTCTAGCGTAGTTCCTTCCCTTGGAGTAAGCCCCTCCCTGCCGTGTACATCCCTAGTGAGCCACTCCCCACGAGTGCATCTCTATTGAGCCACCGACTTCATGTGACCGCAAAGAAGTCCAGTCCTCCTTCCTCTCCAAGCCGCCTTACGACGGGCGCACCTACAAGAATCAATCCTCCTCTCACATCCTCCACTTACGTGCAACTGTACATTCTTACATATCCTCTTTATATCTTTTTAGTTCTTGAGAAAGATTTCTGACTTGAACGTTGGAGGATAAACCGAGAAATGAGCCCCGTCAATCCTTTGACCTCTTGTTTGTAGTTTGTGGTGCGCAAATTTCAGGTTAACAACAACGAAGACCAGACCCGTTCCAATTCGACCTATAGTGAAAAATCGGGTGGCTCTCTAATCCATATCACAACTCAAGAACCATTGACACATCACATGACATACTACCTGACAACAAATTTGACCGTATATTTCCAAAATATCATCTTGAATAGTAGAAACTCAAACCACTACATATTGTGATTTATTGCAGCGCAGAATAAATTAACAGTGAATATTGCATGTATATATTGATAAATCAACACCAGAGCAGAGGAGCAAATTAAACGGTAAGATTTCGAACGAAAAATGGAGACAAAATGATCTTTTGAGAATAAAATTAATTGACTTTCAGCGACGGAGACCTGCTCACTGTGATCGAAGACGGTGACTCCAAAGGACTCGAAAGCCTTGCGGCGGTGATCGCCGAGATGGGCGGTTCGGATTCTGGAAGCCGGCAAAACGCCGGAATTCACAACTCCCCTCGCAATGCACTCGGCCATCTTACCAGCGCCAATGAACCCGATCTTGAAATCGCTTGGGATCGGTGTAGTCGCCATCCCAACGGTCTTTTGGAGGGAAATTTGCCGGCGCCGATTCGTTTGATTGACGCAAGGGGTTTAAGTTGAAGAAGACTGCGCTGTTCAGTGGTGGCTGCCTGCCAACCTCGTGACTGCCCTAGCAGCCTCGCGCTCATGTTGACACCATAAAATAATTCGGCTTTGGGTGCTGGCTGATCGCACTTGGACATCCTCCCACGCGAAGCATATATGTACTTATTAATTTTTTAATATAAATTTCATTTAAAAAAATC